>JAOTRH010479719.1:0-59624 GCA_034768845.1 Heliamphora exappendiculata
CTTGTATCATTAATTTAATGGTCCATTTTAATTCTTAACTTTCATTTAATAGCTACTTAACTTTCTTTCTTAGCATTATTTTTTTGTGTAATGCAGTTTTAAAAAAAAGTCTTATTTCTTTTCTTTTAACTTAATGTACTATTTATTTCTTATTTCTTTGCTTATAATATTAGTTTAAGTGTTCTTTTATTTTCTTAACTTTGTTCTAATATTCTAGTATTTATTTTTCTTTCTTATTTTCTTTTTTATTTTTATTTTTTAAGCACTAGTTTAATGTTCCGATTTTTATTTCATTTATTTTCTTTTTTTTTTCTTTTCAATACAATTCATATTTTTAGCATTTTTTTTTCTTTTGATGTAGCATTTTTTCTTTGTGTCGACTTAACTTGTCTCTAGTGTTGACACTAAATCTTTGTAGGGAGCCTCGGTATTTTTGTGTAGACACAGATCTGCTTTGGGGTCGACACCAAAATTCTGCAGTCAGCTTCGATTGTTTTGTGTCGACACAAATCTTCTTGGGGTCGACACCAAAATTCTGCAGGAGATGTCGGTTGTTTTGTGTCGACACAATTTCTATTTCTGTCGACCCAAACTTTCAAAAATCAAAAGTGATGATCACTTTTGTGTCGACACAAAATATGTTTGTGTCGACTCAAAATGAGTCCTGGGCACTTCGGCACTTTTGTGTTGACACAAAACTAGTATGTGTCGAAACTAATTTTTGGTACCTGAAGATCAACTTAAAAAACAGTTAGGGTGTCAAACCATTTGATCAATAGGTGTTGACACACTTGATATGCTTCAAGTATTCTTTACCCTAAAAGTGTTTAAATCTTTTGAGATAAAGTCATTCCTTTTTTCGTTAAGGTGTCAATATTGATTGTTCAAAATGTGTTAACACTTTTATGTTGAAAATATGAAAAATTATCCATTTAAAATCATTTATTCTTAGAAAATAAATTATGAAAATCATCAAAATTAAATTAAAAAGCTCCTGCGCTAACACATCTATTTGCCAAATTTTGTAATCGAAATGAGCTGCAATGGATAAGAGAATCTGGATAAACTTAAGTATAGTTACCGGCGAAAGGTTTTCTCATAATCGATCTCTTATTTCTGAGTGAACCCATTAGCAACAAATATAGTTTTGAAGGTTTCAACCATTCCGTCTGCTCCTCTCTTTCTCTTGTAGATCAACTTACATCCGATGGGTTTTATCCCTTCAAGTAGTTCTACAAGTTCTCAGACCTGATTAGAACATATAGATTAATCCATCTATGAATTCATAGCCTTTTTCCAAATATCTACATCTTTGTCTTGGAGTGCTTCATTGTAGTTACGGGATTTCGTATCCAGCTCTGCTGGGATCCTCTCAAAAGACTCTCTTACGAATATATACCGACCGGCTTAATGAACAACTCACCCTCTACGAAAAAGCACTACTTGCATCTGTGTACTAGCAGTAACGCGCTGTGCAGAATCTAAACCTTATGCACCATTACCCACATGGTCGTCAAGCATGTTAATGGTAGCTCTCTGATCTGGTTCAGGATCTATACCTATCTCGATAATTCTCCCACTACGACGAGGCAATGGGATATCAGTGACTTGTGGTTCCTCTTCCGTTCTGCTGGTATTTTTTATCAATTCTTCCAGAACAATCTTACTTTTGGACCAGTGGTTCATAATATAATCCTCTTCCAAGAATCGGGTATTGATGCTAACAATGGCCTTTTAATCCTTGGAATTATAAAATAAATCACCCTTCGTTCCCTTGGGATACCCGACAAAGAAATAGACTTTTGCCCTCAGCTCAAACTTATCCGTGTTCCCTTTCAGCACATGTGCTGGACACTCTCAAATCCGAATATGTCTTAAACTAGTCTTGTGCCCAGTCCATAATTCTGTGGGAGTAGAAGGTACTGACTTAGAAGGTACCAAGTTCAGAATATAAGCTGATGTCTCTAATGTAAGTCCCTAAAATGAATCGAGTAATTTTGAATAACTCATCATTAACCTTACCATCTCCACAAGAGTCCTATTCTTTCTTTATGCTATACCATTTCGCTGTAGAGTGCCCAGCGTAGTTAATTAGAATATGATCCCTTTTGATGACAAGTAGTCCCTAAACTCTTCAAAGAGGTACTCTCCACCATGGTTGGATCGTAGTGATTTGATGTTTTTACCCAGACGCTTCTCCGCCTCCGCCTTAAATTCTTTGAAATTCTCAAAGCATTCAGACTTATGGTGCATTAGGTAAATGTATCCATACCTTGAGTAGTCGTCAATAAAATTGATAAAGTACTCAAACCCACCTCTGTCCTGGATAGTCATAGGATTACAGACATCAGAGTGAACCAGTTCCAACGATTCTTTAGCTCTATAGCTTTTGGTCAAAAAGGGTCTCTTGGTCATCTTACCCTCTAAATAGGATTCACAGGCTGAAAGTGCTTCCACTTCTAATGAGCTCGAAGGTTCATCCTCTACCAGCCTATTTATCCTTTTTAGATTAATATGACTCAAGCATAAGTGCCAAAGAAACGTTTGATTCATTAAAGAAGGAAACTTTCTCTTATATGATAAATTAGATGTGTTGTTTAATTTAACTAGTTACAGTGTAGGAGAGATAGGAGATATAACATACAGATCATCCACTAATGTACCAGAACAAATAAAACGTTTATTTTTTTTAATAACCACATAGTCATTAAAATAAACAGAATATTTATCCTTTATTAAATTAGAAATCAAAATTAAATTTCTTCTAATAGAAGGTACATAAAGGCAATCTTTTAAAATTAAAATTCTATTTCTACTAAAGCTGAGAGTGACATTTCTTCCTGCAACTACTGCCACCCTTGTAATATTGCCCATATGTAAGTAAATTTTCCCATTACTGAGCTGCCTGGTATCTTCTAAACCCCTGCAAAGTATTGCAGACATGATTAGTGGTTCCTATATCTACACACCAGGTATTGGTAGATAACACTCCTAAACATGTTTCAATCACTAGTGAATAGAAATTACATTGCTTGTTTTGCTTATTGAGAAAAATTGGACACTGCTTTTTCTAATGCTCAAACTAGTTATAGTGATAGCCCCTTTGCTGATTTTTTACCTATGACTCCCTGTTTCTAAATATTTTTTTTCTTCTTGTCTTTCGACTTAGACGAAGAACCTTTTTTAGCTACATGCACAGTACCTGACTTCCAAAGAACACTCTCGGCTGCTTGAAGTTCTTTAAGAAGTTCTGTCAATGAAAAGCTAAGCTTATTCATAGAACAATTTAGGCAAAACATCTTAAAGCTATCAGACAGTGACTAGAGTGTGATTTTGATGTGGGTTTCGCCGTCAATCTCAGGTCCTAAGAGCTCCAGTTCATTCATCAGAGATTTCATGGCCATCTGCCTAGCAACACGATTTTGATCCATAAATATTTCTTTGAGATTTATAATCATGTCATAGGCACTGGGCATAAACAGTTGCTGATACTGCAAAACAGTTGACATGGAAGCCAAAATATAACAGCGAGCCACCTGATCAGCTTTCTCCCACTTCTGATAGTTTTGGGTTTCCTGTTCGGTTCAGCCCCTCATTAGGTACCAGTGGACAAATCTTAGATAATACAAACTTGCAGTCCTTAGTAGTTAAGATAATAACCAAGTTTCTTTTCCAGTCTACATAGTTTGGTCCCAATAATTTGTTTTCTTTGAATATGGTTGCGGGTGGATTAAAAGCCATTTTAATCATGAGAACCACATAATTAAAATAGCCGTTAATTATGACAAAAAAAAACTTTAAATTTATTTTAAATTTGGTTCCCTCTACCATTTAAAAAAAAATTCGCCAGCAGCCTAGTACCCTATAAATAGCATGTCTTGATGGGAGGACGTTTATTATCCATCGTTTATCTAGATAGGCCAATTCCTATTAATTTTTCTATCTAGTCAACTAACCATGCCAAGTAAAATTAAATAGCTGATATAGTTTCGGTCCAGTAGATAATAGCACTGACTCAGATAGAGAGGATACTATTATATACAGCTAAGTGTTAACCACTACTTAATCCCAAATCAATCGCTTCAGAATGAACCCTTCATATGGAGAAGTAATCCACACTAATAATTAATTACATCATACAAAATTAATTACATCACCTACGAACTGGTGAAGGAGATCGCAGGATTTATCTGTGAATAAATTCTCTCTCCCACTTAGATTTTAAAAAAATATTTTTGAGGATTATAAAAATTCGTTTAATTAAAATAAATTTATTAATTTTAAAAATAACACGATTCGAAAGAATTCAAAACATCTTTTTGTGTACACTATCCAAAAGATTCCGATTTGTCAAATTATTTTTTCGTGTTTTAATGCGTAACAAATAAAATTACCGATAAATGCACAGTTGTTCCTTTGCTTTAGAGCTAAGGTATTGATTAAGGGCTTTCAAATATTTTATTTTTATGTTATACATTTTTCGAAAATAATAATTTATTAAGATTAAATATTTTTTTATTTAATTAATCCAAAATTTAGAATTAATTTTCATGTTTTTCCTAGATATCTGATTTTAAATTTTTTATTATCTTAAACGTGTTATTTTGTAAAATTAAAATATCTAAATTTTTTACATTTAATTAAAAAACTTTTAATTAAAAAAAACTTAATTTTATTTTCCTCTACGAAATATTAATTAAAATCAAATTTTTTGAATTAATTAAATTAACAGGAATAAATAAAATATATATATATCATCCACGCAGTTTAAATAAATACAAATGCAAGATATGTATATATCCCAATTTTATGATCAAACAGAAACTCTATTGAATTTCAGTCTTTTGGTCAAATATAAACTTGTAATCTTTCAATCTTTTTCAAAATCAACTTACAGCATCCAAGTTATATCAGGATTCCTAGATATGCAGTGTTATACAAATACAACACTATCTAGATCATTACATATAAAAAAAATAGCCCCGGGAGACCAATACATCAGCCACAACTGTTGACCCACCGGCACCGCCGCATATCGCCACTTCTGGCGGCTTTTGCCGCATCTCCTTAACTCTGTTTTCGTTTCTATTTTTTCTGAAATGTATCTTACAAAATATACTATTTTTCTATAAAAATTCTAGTTCAAAAATAGCTCAAAAAATAGCTTTTGATGGCCACCGAAACAGCAGCGCTGCACAATCCAACGCCATCGCCGCTTGTTCCGGCTTTTCCCGTGGTCGTTTTGGTTCCCGTTTCTTTATGTTTCTAGCACTGATATCCAGCAACATGTTGCGCTGAAAAACGGCTCGAAATAGTTCCAAAAGGCTCAAAAAAATAGCCCCGAATAACTTTGCTGCTGCCGCCAGAAACCGCCACTGTTTGTGGCACTTTTTCCTTGTATTATGTGGTTGTTTTTCTTCATTTTTAGGACTATTTTTTAGATATATTTATTGCTATTTTATGTCAAAAAATCTTTCCAAAAATAGTTTGAAAACACCTAAAAAATACCAAATACCACCCGAACCACCGCCGACGGGCTATTTTTCTATAATTTTTTTTCATGTCTTTAGGAACTGTTTTATTGCTATTTTTTAAGCTTAAAATTGTAGAAATATTGTTGAAAAAACTTATCACAAAAATCATAGAAAAATCACCGCGATCTGTGGCCCAAATCACTCAAAACCACCGTTGGTGCCGTCGCATGTTCTTTGTGTTCTTGAATATTCCAACATGTTCTTAAATATTCTAAATAATATTTAAAAATAAATTAAAAAATTTACGTCGAAAATCTATGTCCTAAAGGTTCATATTCGAACTAAAAATTTTTAAAATATTACAATCAACCCTCGTAATTAAAATTAAATAATAATCATCATTCAACCATTCAATCAATTATGAATATAATAATAATCATAAAATCGGGATTATAACGCCTGCAAAACAAAGTTAGTACAGTTCTAAATCTACCCCGCCTCTCGATAAATTGTAAATAAAAACAAAACGGCTTTAATACTAATTGTTGGAGGCAAACTACCAAGATCATCAATTTTGTGAACAATTTTTTGAAAAAATAAAACTGGACGGGCAATCGCAGAAACGGGCTCTAAATAAATTTTTTTTGATGTCGAACGATCAAAATAAAAACTCGTGCCACCATAGTTAATTTAGATGAATACCTTTTGATCGATTCTTCAACTACGATATTTAATTCTCCGAGTTGAAACTCTGGCAAGACCATCTACTGTATTCCCGATGCGATTTTCGAACGTAGTGTGGGTTACAATCTTTCGAGAACTGGTACTGGTAGAACTTGGATAACCTTAGTCTTGAAAGACAGCTTATGAACTTGGTTCTGCCTACCCGCATATTTACAGGGTTACAGCAGGGATCTGTGGAGTAATTATGATATAGACTTCTAGTGTGACCTAAATACCCTTCTAGTGATTTCTGTAAATATGAAAGCCTCTCAGCGGTTTCTGTAATTATACAAATCTTGCAGCGGTTTCTATATTTTTTATAAACACTAAATTACAGTTTATACCACTAAAGAACTCTAACTGCACTCTTAACCATAATCTCAAGACTAATTTGTATTGAGTTCCTGTTATTAAATGCTTAACTCATCTCCCTACGTTAAGATTTTCGATACTCGTCAATTAAATTTAATTACTGACAATTTAATTTAATCGGTATCTTTAAAATTTCTTAAGCCATTCCACTTAACTTATTTGACTGCCGGATAATTAAATCCACCTACAGGGTTTTGGCTCAGTTAAAACTTATAAACTTCCTTAAGGGGGTATCGTAAATCCTAAACAATCGGGACGTAGATTTCGTCAATAATTAATATTCATCATGCAATTAATACCGGTATCCAACTCAACGAAACTATTGACCCATAAAAGATTGCACTATCTAGTGAATCAAAATAACTAATATTGAATATACGCATAAAATAATTATTTCGGAATTAAGAATATAAGCACTCATAATAACTTTGTGGTGCGAATTAATTAATATAGTTAGTATAAAATTAATTATTCAATGTGATCATGTTCAATACATACAAAGTGTATTAGCACAGCGAGTCGGAACAATAGACGATGCTATTATCTGTTCCCCATAACCAAGACAGGCCCACTAAAACTCTGTGCTATAATCGTATCGATGGTTTGCCGAATTCCATCTAAACTGTGAACAACAAACTTATATTCTGCAAAAACCTATAATCTGGTCTTCTGTGTGCAAGTCGTACTCTACACACCAGATTAAATACTGTACATAATAAAGAACATCTGTAGCGCCCCTATCCCATTTTATTATAAACTAAATAAAATTTTGGAACCAACCCAATGTAAAAATCCTGTCTTTCGTAACTATGTATTTAAATAACCCATCTGTACCTCTGGATTAATTATGAGAAACTTTGTCCAAAACAATTTTCAACGTTGAAATCCAGTGGAGACCGCTCGAGTGGACACCCGTCCGCTCGAGCGGTGACACACCTGAGAGTTTTTGCTCGAAAACAGTGAAAAACGCTTATAGTCTTGGAAACTTGATTCAAATGATTGATTTTCTTAAACCTATTTCGAGAGAATAAAATCTGGGAAGGAAAATACGTAATTGAGGACAAAATTGTCATTCATTATAAACTAAACGTTTCTGCCAAAATCATTCTTCGAGAGATCAAAACACCAAGCTCAATTGAAATAATAGTATCCTCACATGCATGCACCATATGAACGTGTGACCCTAAGGTCTTACAACAGTAGTTTGGTTCAAAATTACAATAATCCAACCACTCAAAAGAAGGGATTACATCTATACACTTTCATTTTTCAAAAGCCAACCATCCAAAGAAATAATGTGATCCTATTAATTTTTCCTAGAAAGCTATCAACCGCTGGGTTTACTCTATGGCCTTCTTTCCGCAATCACTTGAAATTTTGTTAAATAACATGAGCCAGAGCTCATAGGAACACGGCTTAAATTGAATGCATGCATGATATACGAAGATGGTTACGCAAGATGCACAAATAAACTTAATCACTTCATAGTATTTGTTCTAAAATATGTTTTCCCTGTATAACCGAGTTTCGTAAAGAAGGATTGTCACTCCATGTTTTCTTTTCATACCCATAGGATTACTCATCTTTTACCTTTAATTCATCAATTTTACTATTCTTAATTAGCCCAGACCATTTCATCATCTTATCATATTACCAAATTGAGGTGTCTTTAACCCAAGTTCGTCACTACTCACACACACTTACACTCGCTTTACAAACTCATTTCACGTTTAACCAACTCATAGTTCAAAATTATAGGCACCAGCGTCGGACGAGAGTATAGACCCATGTAGCATTACACTCAATATGGCCACACGAGCCTTGTGAGGTAACGATACATTCTATACCCCAGCACGACAAACGTCTTTTCCCAGTCACTAGCCGGCAAGTAGAGAATCAGAATACGTCCTTTCCCGGTAGCTAGCCGATGGGCAGAGAATCCAAATTGTGTAATTTTTCAAACTTTCACCGATGAGCAGCTCGTGCCCAATCTTAAATAATTCAGAAATCATTCCTTTTTAACATGTCATAACACAACGTACACACGTGAGTCCATCCCAAATGGTTCCTCTCACCAACCCATTTCATTTCACAATTCCATTATCCATATTTCCATTATTCTTGGCTCAAAACAGAATTATTCATCACGTGGCTTTCAATTCACAAATGTAATGGTTTTATTCGATAAAACTTGCCTATGACTTGATATCAAAATACATTACATGAATTTATGGAATTAGATTCACATTAGGTTATGATAACCCTCAATTTAACCATTTTTCATGTCAATTTCACCACACAACACCCTTGAACCCAAAAGTCCCAATTTCCATGGTTTAACCACAAAACACAAATCCTAAATTCTTATTTCTCACCCCAAACACAAGATAGAACAATGTCAAGATGGGTTAACATTAAATCCTCCATAAATCTAAGATTTAATCCTTATTATCACCAAATTCAAACTTAGGGTTTCGAAAATCACAAACTTTACGTCTTTGTGTTCACAAATTAGAAAATACGACACATTTCACTTAAGTATTCAAAGAAAGTCTTAAATCCTACCTTTTAATGCTATATCCGAAAGGAAAAGCCTCGGATGAGCTCCAATCGCTTGAATCTCCAACCTTGTGGTGAGAACAACGTCTCCAAGCTTAAAATCGAGTCTTCAGCGGTCGAACCACTGAGAGGAAGGCAAAGAAACCCACTCCAAGAAGCTAAACAAGCCCTCTATCATGTCTCAAACCCAACCCCTAACACTCATCCTTGCTTTAGAGAGAGAGATATATATATGGAGAAAATGAGGTCCATGCCCCTTTTTAAATTATCAGATCCACGACAGTCCGCTCGAGCGGACCCCCACCGCTGGAGCGGTCATACTCCAGAAAACCCTCTGCTACCTCACTACTCGAGCGGTAAGGCCACCGCTTCAGTGGTCAACCTTGAGCTGCAATTCTGCTTACTAAGGCTGTAATTGAACCATACACGCACAACATGTCATCCAATTACGTTTCTTTACAAAATTCCACCTTTAACTATCATAAACGAACACGTACAAACTTAATAATAAACTTTCATGCATGGATTATATTCCCAAGCATCCCCACAGATCATGACATATGTGTTTTCGTAAATTAGCAAGAAAATAACAAAGGTCTGGATCGCTACAATCTCCCCCACTTAGGAGATTTCGTCCTTGAAATCATGCATACATCAGGGACTGAACAACTCGAGGTAATTTCTTCGAACCTCTGATTCACGTTCCCAAGTAGCTTCTTCGATGCCATGGTGAAGCCACAACACCTTCACATACTGAATGGTTCTCCCCCGCAAGGCTTGCTCTTTAGTGTCAAGGATTTTCATTGGTCTTTCTTCGTAGGTAACGTGGTCATCAACCCAAAACTCCGTCTAATCCAAGATGTGAGATGAGTCTGGCTCATATTTGCACAACGTAGACATATGAAAAACGTTGTGCATGGAGGCTAACTGTGGTGGCAAGGCTAGGCGATAGGCTACCTCTCCGATTCTATCAAGAATTTCAAACGAGCCGATAAAATGCGACGATAATTTCCCACTCGTACCAAATCTCATTAAACCCTTTTGTGGTGAAACCTTCAAGAATACGTGGTCTCCCACCTCAAACGCTAATGGTCTCCTTATTTTATCCGTGTAACTCTTCTGACGGTTTTGGGAAGTCATTAAACGTTTACGGATCGTGATGATCTTTTCTGTGGTCTCACGCACAAGCTCGGGCCCTAACACGGCTATCTCATCGACATCGATCCAACACACGGGTGATCTACAAGGTCTACCATATAGTGCCTCATAAGGCGCCATCCCGATGCTCGATTGGTAACTATTGTTATAGGCGAACTCTACCAACGGTAGATGGTCCTCCCATGACCTACTGAAATCTAAAACACATGCTCGAAGCATATCCCCGAGTATTTGAATAGTACGTTCTGACTGGCCATTCGTCTGGGGATGAAAAGCGGTACTAAGAAGTAGGCTCGTTCCCATAGCCGACTGCAAACTCTGCTAAAAACACGACGTGAAACAAGGATCTCGATCGAAAATGATAGAAACTGGCACCCCATGGAGCCTAACGATCTCGTGTACGTAGAATCTACTAAGCTTCTCAACTTGATCTGTCATGAAAATCGGTAGGAAGTGTGCCAACTTAGTCAATCTGTCCACCACAACCCATATAGCATCCTGCCCATTTGGCGACCTCAAAAGGCCCGAAGCAAAATCTATTGCGATATTTTCCCATTTCCACTCTGACACTGGTAACGGTTGCAACTGACCCGCTGGTCTCTGGTGCTCGGCTTTCACTTGTTAACAAGTGAGACAACGCAAAACGAAGAGCGCGATGTCTTTCTTCATACCTTTCCACCAGAATTGTCTACGTATGTCATGATACATTTTTGTGCTGCCCGGATGTATTGCCAATCGTGAATGATGAAACTCGCGAAGTACATCTTTTTAAAGTGTTTCTAGCACAAAGATCCTTCCTGCAAATCTCAGGCTTTGATCGGAGTGGATTGTCCACTCCTTGGTATCCTCGCCATTTAAAACCCGTTCCCGAAGCATCAAACTTTCAGCGTTCGATTGCTGTGCTTCAACAATGCGATGAACAAGGGTAGGTTGAGAAATCATTGTAAACAGAGCGACATCCCCATCAAACTTTCTTAAACGAAGGTCATACTCCCCAACTTCTCCAAGCATATTCCACTCTCTAACTTCTATTCTTGCTAACGTACTCAAGGACTTTTGACTGAGGGCATCGGCTACCACATTCGCCTTGCCCGGGTGATATGGAGATCAAAATCGTAATCTCTCAAAAACTACATCCATCTTCTCTGACGCATATTCAAATCCTTCTGTGAAATCAAATACTTCAAGCTTTTATGATCCGAGAATACTTCAAAGCGTTCCCCATATAGATAGTGCCTCAAAGTTTTAAGAGCAAAAACCACCGCAGCAAGCTCCAAGTCATGCATAGGATAATTTTTCTCATGAACCATCAATTGTCTCGATCCATAGGCCACCACCTTGCTTAGTTGCATTAACACGCAACCCATCCCCTCATGCGATGCATCGCAGTAAACGGTATAACCGAGTCCCCTCTCCAGAATAGTCAGAGCGGGCGTACTTGTTAGTAACGTCTTCAATGTTAAGAAGGTGAGCTCACAACTATCATCCCATACAAACTTGATTCCCTTTCGTGTAAGGCGTGTTAGAGGCACTACAAGTTTAGAGAAATCCTTCACAAAACGATGGTAATATCCTGCTAACCCTAAGAAGCTTTGAATCTCAAACACATTTTTCGGTCTTTCTCATTCCATCACCTCCTTAATTTTGGATGAATCCACTGCCACTCCATCCTGTGAGACTACATGCCCCAAAAATTTCACTTCTGACAACCAAAATTCACACTTGTCATACTTAGCATATAATCGATGTTCTCATAACAACTGTAGAGCAATTCGAAGAAGCTCCTCGTGTTCTTCTTTCGATGGTGAGTAAATCAAAATGTCACCCATGAAAACGACCACGAATCGGTCAAGATAGGGTGAAAACGATTAATAAGGTCCATAAACATTGCCGGCGCGTTAGTCAACCCAAATGGCATAACTAGGAATTCAAAATGCCCATAACGTGTACGAAAAGCCGTTTTAGGAATGTCTTCCTCCTTAACTCGCAATTGGTGGTAACCCGATCTTAAGTCAATTTTCGAGAAACAACAAGAACCTCTCAATTGATCAAACAAGTCGTCGATACGTGGCATGGGGTACTTATTTTTAACGATCACGTGGTTCAGCTTTTGATATTCTACACTAACAACTCTTGAACCTGTACCTTTAAATCTACTAACTCGACCGGTGCAAAGCGATATGAAGGCATAGAAATGGGGGTAGTCCCCGGGATAAGGTCTACAGAAAACTCAACCTCTAGCCGTGGTGGAAGCTCAAACAACTCGCTTGGGAACACGTCTGGAAACTCATTGACAACAGGAGGAAGTTCTCCCAGAATAGAACCAGTCTCGCCTATAGATAGGGCAGAGAAAAGGAGGCTAAGGCTATCACGGCCTCGTGACCCAAGAGGTCTAGGTGCTAACCCACTGTCCCGGTCACCCACAAAATAAAAGGAGTCTCCTTCTGGAGTGCAAACAAACACTCGCCGCCGGTCACAATCAATGTAGGCGCGAAAGATCGTCAACCAATCCATTCCTAAGATAATATCAAATGATAACATATCGATCACAATGAAATCGAACACCAAACGATGGTTGGCAATCTCTATCTCACAATCTCTACAAACGAGCCTTAACGCGGTAACCTCACCCAAACGTGTCTCTACATACAGAGCCTCATTCAACACATCTACCTCTAATCCCAGTGCAGATGCAAATGTAGATGAGATGAGAGAACGTGATACTCTAGTGTCAACAAGACCACTGGCCCAAGAATGATAAACTAAAAAGGTACCTCGTATGACTGAAGGGCTAGCTGCGGTATCTGGTACGACAGGTGCCACCGATGTACTGGGCTCCACAAAAGCATACACTCGCCCCTGATTCCCTTGATTCTGTCCCTCATTGCTTCTGGCTCCTGGTTACCTCCCTGATTGAGCTGAGGTAGCACCTCCCATGGTTCTTATTGACTATGCTCCCGACTGTGGTTACGATTGACCATAACCCTATCGTCCTTGTGATGTCTACACTCTATGTGCTCCTATGGTACCCTGAACATTCCTTCCCTGAGGGTAGTCTCTTCGGATGTGACCCATTTGGCCACACTGAAAACATGAAGGCGGGGTCCTCCCTCGAGTCTGACTTTGCTGTTGCGGCTACTGTTCTCTTTGTTGAAAATCCACTGAGCGATGTCCAGATTGTCTACACCTGTAACACACTAACTCCCGACGCTCAAAATGTCCAGATGAACCTGCTGATAGTGCTAGTGCCGACCGTGACTGATACTGTAATCCTGTGGGATAGGAACTCGATCCTCTCGCTTTCTGTCTCTTCACCTGATGCCCTTCAGACTGAGCATTGGAATTCCCTTGATGCAATTTGCTTTCCTTAATCTTGCAGCCCTCTACCATTGCATTCTCCACCCGACTAGTGGCTTCAACAACGTCGGAGTACACCCGAAACCCAATGCAGCAATTCGATCCATGATCAAAGGTCGAAGACCTCTTTCAAACCTTTTGGTGCGTAACTCTTCCGTCGACACCATTTCGGGTGCGAACCACGACAAGTTCGCAAACATAGCTTCATATTGGACCACGGTGAGGTTCCCTTGAATGAGAGAAAGAAACTCCTCTCGGTACACATCTCTAGAAGAACCCAAAAAATACTTTTTTCAAAAAGACTCTAGTAAAGGCTGTCCACGTGCCATCTACGGTGGTCTTAGCAAACTTCCACCACTCTCTAGCATCTTCTCGGAGTTGAAATGCTTCTAACCTGACGCACAACTCATCTTCCTCAATCTCTAGGGTATCCAGGATTGTTGTGGTTACCTCTAACCATTCAGTGGCAATTTTAGGTCCAGCTCCCTAGAAAAAGTTGGAGGATCCAACTGTCGAAATTCTCTCATTGCCACAGAGGCTCGTGGCTCAGGGGCTCTCGCTCTAGCCCGAGTCGCCTCGGCCATCGCCCTTATTGTAGCAGGCATTTCTTGAATAACATCTACACCACCCACTTGTTCCCGCGGGGTATGAACATCCCCTTCTTCCGAAACTTGGGTAAACGTATGACCCCAGCCTCGACCTCGGCCTCTACCATGTATCGGCAACATCACTCTACCAAAAAGAGGGAGAAAGAGAAAATATCAAAACAAGGTTTATAATAACTCATCTATCACCGATAACATCGTCTCTTAGCGATATGCCACATAACGCATACTATAACACCAATACACCTTATGTAACACACATAGCGAGGGGTACTAATCGGAATGACATGTCAATCATGCTAACTCATTTAGATTTCTAGTTAGAATGGACGTTGGCCAAATGCCTTTCTAACTTGAACCCCAAACCAGTCGATTGGTCGCCCAAGGGCCAGTCACATCATCCTCAAGTCTAACCTCCATGCCCAAATAACACACAACATACAAATGCTAAATAATATTCGTGATATTCCACGCTAGCACACCAGGTCATGAATGTCACACATCAATGCAACGCTCACGTAATGGACCAACCACCCCCCAGGTTCCTAGGTATTAGAACCAAGAGCTCTGATACCATTTATAGCGCCCATATCCCGTTTTAATATAAACCAATTATAATTTTGGAACCAACCTAATGTAAAAATCCTATCTTTGGTAACTATGTCTTTAAATAACCCATCTGTACCACTAGATTAATTATGAGAAACTTGGTCTAAAACAATTTTCAACGTTGAAATCCAGTGGAGACCGTTCGAGCGGACACCCCTCCGCTCGAGCGGTGACACACCCGAGAGTTTTTGCTCGAAAACTGTGAAAAATGCTTATAGTCTTGGAAACTTAATTCAAATGATTGATTTTCTTAAACCTATTTTGAGAGGATAAAACCGGGGAAGGAAAATACGTAATTGAGGAAAAAATTGTCATTCATTATAAATTAAACGTTTCTGCCAAAATCATTCTTTGAGAGATCAAAACACCTAGCTCAATTGAAATAATAGCATCCTCACATGCACGCACCATATGAACGTGTGACCCTAAGGTCTTACAACAGTAGTTTGGTTCAAAATTACAATAATCCAACCACTCAAAAGAAGGGATTACATCTATACACTTTCATTTTTCAAAAGCCAACCATCCAAAGAAATAATGTATTCCTATTAATTTTTTCCAGAAAGCTATCAACCACTGGTCTTACTCCACGGCCTTCTTTCTGTTGTCACCTAAAATTTTGTTAAACAACATGAGCCGGAGCTCATAGGAACAATGCTAAAATTGAATGCATGCATGATATGCGAAGATGGTTATGCAAGATGCACAAATAAACTTAATCACTTCATAGTATTTGTTCTGAAATAAGTTTTCCTTGTATAACCGAGTTTCGTAAAGAAGGATTTTCAATCCATGTTTTCTTTTCATACCCATAGGAATACTCATCTTTTACCTTTAATTCATCAATTTTACTATTCTTAAATAACCCAGACCATTTCATCATCTTATCATATTACCTAATTGAGGTGTCTTTAACCCAAGTTCATCACTACTCACACACACTTACACACGCTTTACCAACTCATTTCACGTTTTACCAACTCATAGTTCAAAATTATAGGCACCGGCGTCGGACGAGCGTATAGACCTATGTAGCATTACACTCAATTCGGCCACACGATCCCCATGAGGTAACGATACGTTCTATACCCCGACATGACTAACGTCTTTTCCCGGTCACCAGTCGACGGGTACAGAACCCAGCTACGTTCTTTCCCGGTCAGCAGCCGGTGGGTAGAGAACCCGAATACGTCCTTTCCTGATTGCTAGCCAGCAGGCAGAGAACCCAATCTGCGCAGTTTTTTAGACTTTCACCGAGGAGCATCTCGTGCCCAATCTTAAATAATTTAGAAATCGATCCTTTTTAACATGTCATAACACAACGCACAGATGTGAGTCTAACCCAAATGGTTCCTCTCACCAACCCATTTCATTTCACAAGTCCATTATCCACATTTCCATTATTCTCGGCTCAAAACAGAATTATTCATCACGTGGCTTTCAATTCACAAATGTATTGGTTTTATTCAACAAAACCCGCCTATGACTTGATATCAGTATACGTTACATGAATTTATGGAATTAGATTCACATTAGGTTATGATAACTCTCAATTTAACCATTCATCATGTCAATTTCACCACACAACACCCTTGAACCCAAAAGCTCCAATTTCCATGGTTTAACCCCAAAACACAAACCCTAAATTCTTATTTCTCACCCCCAAACACAAGATAGAACAATGTCAAGATGGGTTAATGTTAAATCCTTCATAAATCAAAGATTTAATCCTTATTATCACCAAATTCAAACTTAGGGTTTCGAAAATCACAAACTTTAGGTCTTTATGTTCACAAATTAGAAAATACGACACATATCACTTAACTATTCAAAGAAAGTCTTGAATCCTACCTTTTAATGCTAGAATCGAAAGGAAAAGCCTCGGATGAGCTACAATCGCTTGAATCTCTAACCACGTGGTGAGAACAACCCCTCCAAGCTTAAAATCGAGTCTTCAGCGGTCAAACCACCGAGAGGAAGGCAAAGAAACCCACTCCAAGAAGCTAAGCATGCCCCTATCACGTCTCAAAACCAACCTCTAACACTCATCCTTGCTTTAGAGAGAGAGAGATATATGGAGAAAATGAGAAAAAGAAGGTCCACGCCCCTTTTTAAATTATCAGGTCCACGACAGTCCGCTCGAGCAAACCCCCACCGCTCGAGCGGTCATACTCCAGAAAACCCTATGCTACCTCACTGCTCGAGCGGTAAGGCCACCTCTTGAGCGGTCAATCCTGAGCTGCAATTTCGCTTACGAAGGCTGTTATTAAACCATACACGCATAACATGTCATCCAATTACGTTTGTTTACAAAATTTCACCTTTAACTATCATAAATGAACACGTACAAACTTAATAATAAACTTTCATGCATGGCTTATATTCCCAAACAAAGGTCCGGGTCGCTACAACATCCATGTATAATATTTAAAGAAATGATATTGCATAAATTACTCATTAAGATTCTCATAAAATGAAAAAATAATTTTATTAAAAATAAAATTATATACTAAAACAAAATAAAATCATGGTTTTAATATACAACCCTAACATACCTTTCGCTCAATTCTTCAACTACGAACTTTGATTCTCCGAGTTGAAACTCTAGACAGACCTTCTACTGTATTTTCGATGCGATTCTTGAAAGTAGTGTGGGTTACGATTCTTCAGAACAGGTACCGGCATAGCCTGGACAACCTTAGTCTTGAAAGACAACTTTTGAATTTGGTTTAACCTACCTGCATATTTATAGGGGTACAATAGAGAGCTGTAGAGTAATTATGACATAGAGTTCTAGTGTGACCCAAATATCCTTCCAGCAATTTTTGTAAATATGCAAACCTCTCAGCAATTTTTGTAATTATGAAATTCTTTCAACGGTTTTTGTAATTTTCATTAAGCACTAAATTACAATTTACACCACTAAAGAACTATAACTGCACTTCTAGCCATAATCTGAAGACCAATTTGTATTGAGCTCTTATTATTAAATGCTTAACTCATCTCTGCACGTTAAAATTTTCAAAACTCGCTAATTAAATTTAATTACTGATAATTTAATTTAATCGGCATCTTTAAAATTTCTTAAGTCCTTCCACATAACTTATTTGACTGCCGGGTAATTAAATTCACCTGTAGGGTTTGGCCCGGTCAAAACTTATAAGCTTCTTTAAGGAGGTATCGTCAATCCCGAATAATCGGGACGTGAATTCCGTCAATAATTAATATTTACCATATAATTAATACTGCTATCTAATTCACCAGGACTATTGACCCATAAAAGATCGCATCCTCTAATGAATCAAAATAACAAATATTAAATATACGCAAATAATAATTATTTTGGGATTAAGAGCATAAACACTCATAATAACCTTGGGGTGTGAATTAATTTATATAGTCAGTATAAAGTTAATTACCCAAATGCGGTCATGTTCAATACACTCAAAGTGTACTACCACAGCGAGTTGAAACAATAGACGACGCTATTATATGTTTCTCGTAATGATGACAGGCCTACTAAAACTATGTGCTACAGTCGTACTGATAGTTTGTCCAATTCCATCTAAACTTGGAACAATAAACTTATATTCTACAAGAACCTAAAATCTAGTCTTTTGTGTGCAAGCTGTACTATACACACCATATTAAATACTGTACAAAATAAATGACATCCATGCATAATATTTAAAGAAATGATATTACATTTATTGCTCATTAAGATTCTCATAAAATGAAAAAAATAATTTTATTAAAATAAAATTAAATACTAAAATGAAATAAAATTCATGATTTTTAAGCATACAATCCTGACAGACCTGACATTATGTTTAATGTATGCATGTGTGCCATATTTCAAACTAATTGTAACACTCCATGTCATGCCCCCAAACTCCGGACCACGTAAAACATCCGAAAACAACCAACAACAACACTATCCCGAGAATACACTCTCAAAATAAACCATACATGCATTATATATAAACGCCAAATAGCAACATTACACGGGTCCATCGCCCGAAAAAAATATGTTATAAGCATACATGTAACAAATAAACAAAAAAGGAATACTATAGCTCTTCCACTTCTCCAGCACCTGTAGATCAACCAGCGTGACCGGTACCTGAAGAAAAGTAAAATCCCACACCGTGAGCCAAAGCTTAGCAGATTCTAAACAACACATACAGTATAAGCTAAACATGCTCGATAAACGAAGTGCAATTTTTGACTCTCTTTCAAGCCAACAAAATAATTGGAAAACCATTTTAGGTCACGACACACCAAAGCCAGAAAACTATTTTCACATGTAAGGGAAAGCGAGGGACAAAAACCATTTTTTTAACTTATCAGAGCCTTGAAAACGATTTCAGTATTACGACTCCCGCAGGCTGTTAATACAGTATTTCGACTCTCGTAGGCCGATAATACAATTTTTAGAAAATTGGTCTATCCGTCCCAAAATGCTACACATGCAATCCATGAAACACACACACACGTGCCTCGTTCGGACCTCATTTAAGCAGACAGAGCGCACTCACCGACTTCGCAGCCTACCTCATACACCACACACGCACACGTGCATCATCAACCAGGATTTACATCTACTGGATCACAGATTCATCTAATCCATTTCATACACACATGCAAACCTAAACTAGGATTTAAAGCATATAACCATGTATCAATACGACGTTCCACAAACCAAGTCACATGCCTATAAAACTATAGGTTTTAAAGCATAAACCACGTTACACATAACGATATCACCTTATGTAATTCACTTACATATTTCATACATAAATAAACAGTTATAAATATGCACATAACCATGTAAAATCATATCACGACACCACCCGTCAAAACCAACATCCACACACAGAGACAACCCACACGATCACCACTGGACCAAACACTCTCAACACGGCCATCACAGACCCACGACGGTGACCCACGCCAACACAAACCGAATAGCAAACGACGCACCCAACCGTGCATCAATAAGCCGCATCACCCACGGGGGCGACACTTAAACGCACACCTTAGGCCACGACATGACCCCCAAAACCACCACACAACCAACCAAACCCCAAAGGAATCCACATGTATTTAAATTAGGTAATTCTCATAAATTAATTAATTGAATACCATATGACACCAATCGAAAACTAAGGAATCAACCCAAAATGACAAACCAATAGCCCACAACTTCAGTCGACCGAACCCCACCTCCAGTCGATCGAACACCCTACTGGAAAAACCACAAAATGCCAAAACACACGGTTCAATCAACTGAACCCCATGGTTTGGTCGACCGAACCCAAGATCCAAACTTCAATCGACCGAACCCCATGGCTTAGTCCACCGAACCGCGGTAGAAACCATTTTTCAAGCTGCGGGTCCAGCCCTTTAAACCTCGAATCAAAGCCTTCAAACTCCAAATCAACACCCGTGAACATCCACACGTCTAGGACTAACACCGAGACCTCAAAAGAAACTCCTGACACCCGATTCTATCCACAAAAATCGCCGAAAATGAGTTTTAAACCCAAAATCTAACTTTGAAAAAAATGTAGATCTACAGCAATCTAACTGATAAAAACACCCACGTTTACCCATAACACCCTTATACAGTAGTAGGGTCTAGAATCCTACCTCGGTGAGTTAAAAACTCGATGCTTCAAACCACGTGCAAAATTGAGTTTTGCCGAAATCAAAATCTACCCGATGGTTACGTAGCCCACCGCGCCAAAGCAAAGATCCGTTGTTGGATTGTTGAAAACCAAGCCCTAGGCCCTTGAGAACTTAGAGAGAAGGCAGAGAGAAAACGAAAAACTTACTGGAGAAGTTTTGAAAAATATATTTTTGAAAATATCTAACTCCAGATATTTATAGACCTCCAAAATATGTTTATTTTTTGAATTTTTGAAATTCGCGCCACAACGGTCGACGGCCTCGGGAACCTACCCCGTATGCATATCTAAGCCCGATCATGCATCAAAAGCAGTAAAAACATGCTCAAACAAAAACACGTAACGTGCATCTGAAAACGTCGAAAAAGAAAATAGATTAGGGTCTCACATCCCAAAACCCAGGGTTCTTCTCAAAATAAACATACAATCCATACATACATAATATATCGCCTCAAGGCTTACAAAACATTCTTCCAAGAACAGGCAATACATGTAACAGTATATGATCCCATAACAAAAAAAACTATGAAAAGTCTTTCGCTCCTCGACTCTACAAGATCATCTCTTGTGATCATAGTCACCTGAAAAAGGTTTTTTAAAATCCCATGACGTGAGCTGAAACCCAATAGAAATAGACTATAATAAAATAAAGTAGGATATGTAATCACATAGCATATAATCGACTCGACTACACAAGCCTCAAAATGATTTTTTTATCCTTAAAACCAAACGGTTTTTCGTCCTTAAAACTAAACATTTTATGTAATG
Source organism: Heliamphora exappendiculata (assembly GCA_034768845.1). NCBI lineage: Eukaryota > Viridiplantae > Streptophyta > Magnoliopsida > Ericales > Sarraceniaceae > Heliamphora > Heliamphora exappendiculata. The sequence goes on from JAOTRH010479719.1 coordinate 21,316, forward strand.
CAATTAATATCTAGTGGTTAAAAGAAAAGAGTAACAAAATGTTATTTTTCACTCGGTTTGTTCAACCAACAAAGATCCCTATGTACTGACTTTGTCTCACCCGGGACAAAGGTACCCACTATAGACTCTTGCCCATTACCCTAGACCCAAGCCATAGAAAGAGCCGTGAGGTAATGACAAGTTCTATACGGACTCACGACAATATACGCCTCCCACTGAGGCAACTCTTCATTTACGGGGATTAACCCGAAGGAGCGAAGCACCTACTTGCGCAAAATTCTCAAACTTTCATCGAGGAGTAATGGCGGCCCAAATACATGCGCACTGTCACAAGACATCTATTGAATCATTAAAAGTCAACACGTAGCTCGACTACGAAAACATTTAAAACCATACATTACTCATGTACAAAACATCCAACAACCCTCTACCACGTCGTTCCTAATCAAGGAAAAACAACCAACGTCTTTCAAAGATTTCACCGTTTCAACCGAAACATTCAAAATCGTGACTCAACCCCGAGGGTTACCTCCAAACCTCCCAAAAAATTAGGTTTTCATAACTTTAGATAAAACCCTCCGTTTTCAAACCACCATTCTGAAAACCACGGTTTAAACACAAAATTGAACATGCTTTTTGCCCGAATAAACACGGTTTAAACACGAAATTCTACATTTTATAGCATTTTTAAATGGTAGAAAAGCATATAATCTCATGAAGCACCCTTTAAAGACAAGATAGTCTAGGATCCTACCTCGTTGAGTCAAAAACTCGACGCTTCAAAATTTTGTGAAAAATGAACTTCGTCGAAATGAGATTTCGTCCGAATGAACACGAAGTCCCCGTCATAGATACTAAGAATCCGCTATTTGATTGCCAAAAACCAATCCCGGGCCCACTGAAAAACAAGAGAGAAGGTGGAGTAAAAGAAAGAAACTTAGGCTAGAAGATAAGGTCTCAAAATATCTAACATAAGATTGATATTTATAGGCCCAGCCCAAAATAGGAAGTCAGTCGACTGAATCCATCACATCAGTCGACTGAAAAGCTATTGGAAAACCAAGAATTCCCCACCGCCATAGGTTTGTCGACTGAATCCACAACATCAGTCAATTGAGCCCACTCTCGGGCAGTTCAGTCAACTGAACTACCCACCTCAGTCGACTAAACGACAAGGAAAAAGCAAGCTAACCAAACATGCTATAACAAAACTTGAACAAGCATAAAACACATATAACATGCTCTCATAAAACGATGAAGCAATAACTAATACATCGAAGAAACATTATGAAAATAAAACAAAGCCAGGTCTCACAACTCTCCTCCCTTTAAAGGAATTTCGCACCCGAAATTCAACATAGGGTCACGAAGCAAACAACCCCGGATATCTAGCACGAACATTGGCTTCAAGCTCCCACGTTGCTTCTTCGACTATGTGATAAAGCCATAGAACCTTGACATAAGTAATGGTCCTTCCTCTTAACACTTGTTCTTTCATGTCCAGGATCCTCACCGGTCGTTCCTTAAAATAAACATCCTTATCTACCCGCAACTCAACCCAATCCAACACATGTGACGGGTCAGGCTCATACTTTCGAAGCATGAAAACATGAAACACGCCATGCATAGACGGCAGCTGAGGAGGTAAAGCCAGACAATATGCCACCTCCCCAATCCTTTCAAGGATCTCAAATAGCCCAATAAAATGCGGTGATAGCTTCCCGCTATGGCTAAATCTCATCAAACCTCGGCGTGGTGAGACGTTTAGAAACACGTGATCTCTCAACTTAAACTCCAAAGGTCTTCTCCTCTTATCAACATAGCTCTTCTGATGGCTCTGGACCGTTACTAAACATTGGCGAATCACAGCGATCTTCTCTATCGTCTCCCGCACCAAGTCAGGCCCCAAAACTACAGTCTCTCCCACATCTGTCCAACACATCGGTGACCTACATGGCCTACCATACAAAGCCTCATGAGGTGCCATCCCAATACTGGACTGATAATTGCTGTTATACGTAAATTCTGCTAATAGTAGATGATCTTTCCAAGAACCCCAAAAATCGAGCACACACGCTCTCAACATATCCTCCAAGATATGTATGGTCCGCTCAGATTAACCGTCCATCTATAGATGAAAAGCAGTGCTGAACGTCAAGCATGTCCCCAAAGCTACCTGAAGACTATGCCAAAAGTGTGATACAAAGCACAGGTCTTGGTCAGAAATAATAGATATAAGTATTTTATGCAACCGAACAATCTCACTGACGTACAATCTACTCAGCTTGTCTATAGAATCCTTCACGCGAATGGAAAGAAAGTGTGTAGATTTTGTCAGCCTATCGACTATAACCCAAACAACATCATGTTCCTTAGGCGATCTAGGAAGTCCCGATACAAAGTCCATCATGATGTTCTCCCACTTTCATTCGGATATACTGACAACAGCTGAAGTAACCCCGCTGGTCTCTGATGTTCTGCCTTTACTTGCTGACAAGTAAGGCACTGAGAAATAAACTGAACCACATCTCTCTTCATTCCCTTCCACTAGAACTGACGACGTAGGTCATGGTACATCTTGGTGCCTCCTAGGTGCACTGCAAGACGAGAATGATGAAAATTACATAGTACATCGGCCCGGCATGACTCTGGTACAAACACTCTCCTTGCCAATCTCAAACTCTGATCCATACCCACAACTCATCCCGTGGTGTCCTTTTCACTAGCAATACTATCCCGTAACATCTGAGCCTCTTGACATGTTTGCTGAGCCTCTAGCACATGAGCAACTAACATAGGTCGTGAAACCACAAAAAATAATGTTGCACCTTTCCCTATCTCCCCCAAGACATAGATCAAACTCACTAATTTTCCCAAGCATGTCCGACTCTCGCAAGGTAATGGAAGCTAACAAACCATGAGGTCTCTTGCTAAGAGCGTCAGCAACAACATTGGCCTTCCCTAAATGGTACTGTAGTTCAAAGTCATAATCTTTCATAAACTCCATCCACCATCGTCGGCATAGATTCAGGTCCTTCTGTGAAAATAAGTATTTCAAACTCTTGTGATCAGAGAAAACCTTAAAATGCTCACCATAAAGGCAGTGCTGCCACGCCTTTAAGGCAAAGACCACAGCTGCCAACTCCAAGTCATGTGTCGGATAATTCTTCTCATGAGTCTTCAACTTTCGAGATCCGTAAGCCACAATCTTATCTTTCTGCATCAGAACATAACCCAAACCATCATGTGACGCATCACAATACACTGTGTAACCTAAATCTCGTTCTGGAATAACTAACACTGGTGCACTAGTCAGTCTCTTCTTTAACTCTTGAAATGCTAGCTCACAAGGCTCGCTCCAAACGAACGTGATTCCTTTTCGCATAAGACATGTCATTGGTGCGACGAGTCTAGAAAAATCTTTCACGAATCTCCAGTAGTAGCCTGCTAAGCCCAAAAAGTTACGAATCTTAAATACATTCTTCGGTCATTTCCAACCCATCACTGTGTCAGTCTTCAAAGAATCCACTAATACTCCATCTCTCGATACCACATGTCCAAGAAATCTTACCTCAGGCATCTAAAACTCACACTTTTCAAACTTTGCATACAGACGATGCCCTCTCAAAAGCTGTAGAACAATACGCAGGTGTTCTTCATGCATCTCCCTCATGGGTGAATAGATAAGAATGTCATCCACGAACACAATCACAAAATTGTCTAAATACGGATGAAAGATATGATTCATCAAACCCATGAATGTCGTAGGAGCATTCGTCAAACTGAACGGCATAATCAAAAACTCTTAGTGACCATAACGAGTCTGAAAGGCGGTCTTCACTATGTTCTCGTCTTTAATCCTCAACTGATGATACTCTGATCTCAAATCAATCTTCACAAAGTAACTCGAACCTTTTAGCTAATCAAACAAGTCATCAATCCTCGGCATAGGATACTTGTTTTTCACCGTTACTTGATTCAACTTTTGGTAGTCAATACACAACCTCAATGACCCATCCTTCTTTTCAAAAAATAAAGCTAGAACTCCTCACGACGACATACTCAGACGTACAAACCCTTATCATACAACTCCTGAAGCTGTACCTTGAGTTCTCGTAACTCAGCCGGTGTAAAATAGTAAGATGGCATCGAAATAGGAGGAGCTACTGGAATAAGATCGATAGAAAACTCTACCTCACAACTCGGTGAAAACTCAAACTGATAGTCAGGAAAGACATCTGGATAGTCAAAAATCACAGGGAGAAAGTCTCCTCAAACCCTATCCACCTCATCCAACATAAGAGTAGAAAAGAGGAAACCCAGGTTCCCTCGGGTTCTGAACAACACCAGGCATGGACACCAAACCCTCGTCCCGATTACCCACAAAACAAAACCAATCACCCTCAGGTATACAAATTGATACCCTCCGTCGATCGCAATTGATAAAGGCACGATTGGTGGTCAGCCAGTCCATCCCTAGGATGATATCGAACGTGGTCATGTCTAAAATGATGAACTCAAACTCTAAACAACGACTGGCGACCCCCAACTCATAGGATCTACAAACTCGACCCAACACCACATTCTCACCAATCGGAGTCTCTACACACAACGTACTAATCCAACAAATCTGTCTTCAACCCCAAAACAGATGCAAAAGTAGACGAAATAACGGAATGCGATGCTCCTATGTCGATAAGAACATTGGCCCATGATCTATACACTATGAGAGTACCTTTGATCACTGATGTAGTAGCTGCAGCATCAGGCAGGACTGGCACCTTAAAAGAACTGGGATCAGTAACGGCATATACTCTACCCTGTGGTACTCTAGGCTGTCCACCGTAGCCTTGGACTATTGACTGCCGCACTAACTGTACTGAGGCACCCCCGTCTGCATTCCTAGATGTTTGAGCCACAAGCTACTGATAAATCTACCATCCCTGTATGGGCGAAACAACTGGTGCACCTGCCGTGCTCTGCACACTTCCTCCCCGAGGGCAGCTCCTACCAGTGTGCACTGACTGGCCACATCCATAACAAACCAATGGCTCTCTCCCTTGTGACTGAACAGGCCCTAAACTCTAAAATTGCCTCTTTTGTGGGCACTCCGACGCACAATGCCTTGACTTTCTGCATCGATAACAAATGATCTCTCTCTGCTCCGGCCTTCTCATTGAAGCCACTGAGGGTGCTGGTGCAGAAAGTTGCTGCTGATACGATCCAACAGGATGAGAACTTGGGCCAGATGATCTTTGGCCCTTGTTCTTGCACCCCTAAAATTGTGCACCTCCTCCGTCCTACTGGTTTCTACTCTCTCTAGCCTTGCGTGTCTCATTTAAGGTATTTTCTATAGTAATGGCTGTCTCCACCAATTCTGTAAAGATGAGCATCCTAAATGCCGCCACTCGATCTTGGATCGCGGGCCTCTGACCCCTTTCAAACCTCTTTGTTCGCAACTCATCTCTAGCCACAATTTCGTGTATAAACTAGGATAAGCTGGCAATCTCTGCAAAGTAGTCAGAAAACTTTGGAAACTCTGCAAACCTGGGTATGGAAAAGGAACTCCTCACGGTAAAGATCTCTCGAGAACTCAAGAAAGTACTTCTCCAAAAATACCGTTGTAAAAGCATCCCAAGTGCCTCCTACTGTAGTTCTGGTGAACTTCCACCACTCATGTGCATCCCCTCTTAGCTGGAATGTAGGGAATGCAACCCTCAGATCATCCTAAATTATCTATAGTGTATTTAGAATCCTTGTCATAAGCTCCAACCATTCTGTGGCCAACTTGGGATTGAGATTCACAACAAAGGTAGGAGGGTCAGGATGTTAAAACTCATGCATTGCGATAATCACCCTCGGTTCGGGTACTCTCTCCCTCCCCCTAATAACCTTGGCTAGCTGACAGATGGAGCCTACCATCTCACGCAATAAGTCTACCCCATCTATAGGTCCTTGGAGAGCATTAACATCCCCAGCATCAGGGATTGGCACATTCCCTCGGCTTGAACCACGGCCACAACCTCTACCACAGCCTCGTCCTTCCTGCACGGACATAACTTCTATACGAAAGTAACATAACAACATAAGCTTTCATTCATCATGTTATTACTAACATAAAACACATAATCATGCTAACACATAGCCATTCAAGATCATGTAAATACATCTCATGTTTTGAGGAGAACCAACAAGAGTGACACGTCAATTTGGATAACCTACTTAGATTCCTTGCTGGATAATACGTCGGGCAAAAGCATTCCTAACTTGGCATCCAAGTTTGTCAATCTAAACACCCAAAGGTAAGACTAATCAATCCTAAGGTTCAGCCCCCATGCTCACATATACACAAAATTCTCATACTTAACGAGCTACTGTATTCATGTTATCAAAATAGTACAATCAAGCACACACAATATGCCTCATAAGGTGATGCACCATCTTTCCACTGCTATTAAGTATTCAAACCCAGAGCTCTGATACGAAGTTGTCACACCCCGAAACCTAGGGTTCTTCTCAAAATAAACATGCATTCCACACATGCATAATATATCGCCTCAAGGCTTACAAAATATTCTTCTAAGAACAGGAAATACATGTAACAGTACATGATCCTATAACAAAAAGAAAACTATGAAAAGTCTTCTGTCTCCTCGGCTCCACAAGATCATCTCTCGTGATCATAGTCACCTAAAAAAGGTTTTCAAATTCCTACGACCTGAACTGAAGTCCAATAGAAACAGACTATAATAAAGTAAAGTAGGATATGCAATCACATAGCATAGAATTGAATCAACTATACGAGCCTCAAAATGATTTTTCCATCCTTAAAACAAACGATTTTCCATCCTTAACACCAAAAATTTTATAGAATGCAAATAGCATCCAACAGTTAAAAGAAAACAGTAACAAATCGTTATTTTTCACTCGGTTCACACAACCAACAAAGATCCCTATCTACCGACTCTGTCACACTTGGGACAAAAGTAACCGCTATAGACTCTTGCTCATTACTCTAGACCCAAGCTATACAAAGACCCGCTAGGTAATAACAAGTTCTATACGGAGTCATGACAATGCATGCCTCCCACTGGAACAACCACTTCATTTACAGGGATTAACACGAAGGGGCAAAGTACCTACTTGCGCAAAAATTTTGGACTTTCACCAAGGAGTAATGGTGGCCCAAATACACACGCACTGTCACGGCACATCTATCGAATCATTAACAATCAACATGAGATTTTCATAACTTTACATAAAACCCTTCATTTTCAAATCACCTTTCTAAAAATCATAGACATCTACACGTCCACCAACATGTAATAAGCCAAAAGTTATGCAAAACATGCTTTTTGCCCGAATAAATACGGTTTAAACACAAAATTTAACATTTATAGCATTTTCAAATGGTAAAAACGCATATAATCGCCTGTAGGGACCCAGTCCCTTGTTATTTTTTAATGTTAATGAAAATAAGTATGTCATGCCCGATGAAAATGTTTGTAAGTGTAAATCTTGCATAAGAACTTAAACTTGAGCTTGTATCTGGTTGCTAACAATGGTTAAGTATGAGGTAATATATGGGAACATCGCTGTGAGGTGTTTAGCTTATGTCTCAGCTTAGTTTTGGCAGCTTTTATTCGGTTTGTCTCCCAGTGCTGACCGCTCGAGCTGTGGGAGAGCCCGTTCGAGCAGACAGGTGGCAGAGAGGTCTTGGAGAAGGGGACTGCTCGAGTGGTGGGGGTCCACTCGAGCAGATCATTGGGGAGCAGACTTTTTAAAAGTCGCATGTGAGCTCTTTTCTACCATTCTTTTCTTTTCCCTCTCTCTAGAGCAAAGATGATGGCTAGGGTTTGGGTTTGGAGGCTTGCGTGGCTTCTCTTGGTGAGTTTTCTTGCCTTTCCCTCGGTGGCCCAACCGTTGGAGGCTCGATCTTGGCATTGAAGATGTTTTTCTCACCGTACAGTTGGAGGTTCTCATGGTTGGAACTCGATTGGGGCCTTTTCTTGTGGATCTAGCATCCCAAAGGTAGGATCTAAGACTTTTCTTGAATATCTTCGTGATATGTGTCGTAACTTTGAATTTATGAACATAAAAGCATGCAAATAGTATTTTCAAAGCCCTACGTTTGGGTTTGGTGCTAATGGTGGTTAAATCTTAGATGTATGGAGGATTTAACATGATTCTATCTTCACATTGTTATTAATTATGGTTAGGCTGAGAAATGAGAAATTAGGATTTCGTATTTGGGTCTAAACCATGAAAATTGGGGGTTTTGGAGTTAAAGAACCGGCATGTGGAAATCAATATGATTGTTGGTTGAATTGAGAATTGTGATAACCTATTGCATATTTTTTCCATGAATTTATGTGACATGTGATGATGTCAAGCGAAAGATGTGGGTTTTGTTGTGTAAAACTAGTGAATTAGTGAATTTAAACCATGTAGATGGTTAATTTAGGGTTCGAACCCTAACTATTGAAAATATGAATAATGAAAAGCGTGTAATGATATGGGTTTTGCGAGAGAAACCATTTGGGCTGGACTCGCACATGTGTATTGTGATTTAATATATTAAAAATGACTGATTTTGGGATCCAAGGATCGTTTAAGTTTGGGCACTAGTTGCTCCTGTTGAAGGTAAGACTACTAAGATCTTTGTTTTTGTAAATGATTAACGAAAAAAATTAACTGGATGGACAATCGCTAAAACGGGCTCCAAATAAAATTTTTGATGATGAACGATCAAACTAAAACCCATGGTTCCGAAGTTAATTTAGAAGAATACATTTTTACCAGTCAAATCTTCAACTACGATTTGAATCTGAGTTGAAACTCCTGCCAAATCTTCTACTGTATTCTCTTATGTAATTCTCGAATATAGTGTGCGCTATAATCCTCCAAGAACTCGTATCGGTAGAACCAAAACAGTTTTAGTCTTAGAAGACAATATAATACTGGTTCAGTCTACCCGCATATTTATAGGGCTATAGTAGGGACCTGGGGAGTAATTATGTAACATCTCGACCCTTTACATGGCAACGATATTGTCCTCTTTGGGCAAAATCCCTCACGATTTTGTTCTTTTCATGGGGTCATCAATCCTTGCATTGCTCTTGCCCAAGCACGCTTAACTGTAGAGTTTTGCTAGGGTTTCTATCACCTAAAAAATAGCCTCGTTGAATGTAAGGGTCCAATGTTTTTCTTTTTATAGCCTAGGAACTCCCTCTCCCTTTTCGATGTGGGATAATAGGATATCACAATCCACCCCCCTTAGGGCTGCACGTGCCCATGCAGTAGCTTACCAGCTCCCGTAGCCTGCTAGTCCTTATCAACCCGCCCACTCACTAGCCCGCCCATGTGTCAAGAGAGATGGCAGAGGCCCAGACTTGGAGGTTAGGAGAGTCGGCTCTGATACCATCTGTAACACCTCGACCCTTCACATGGCAACGATATTGTCCGCTTTGTGCAAAAGCCCTCACGATTTTGTTCTTTCCATGGGGTCACCCATCCTTGCATTGCTCCCGCCCAGGTATGCTTAACTGCAGAGTTCAACTATGGTTTTTACCACCTAAAAATTGGCCCCGTTGAATGTAAGGGTTCAAAGTTTTTCTTTTTATAGACCAGGAACTCCCTCTCTCTTTCTGATGTGGGATACTAGGATATCACAAATTATGAGTAAGACTTCCAGTGGAATACAGACACGTATAAGTGGTTTCTGCAATTAAGCAAACCACATAGCGGTATCTGCAATTATGAAAAACCAACAGCGGTTTTTGCAATTTTCATAGAATATTGAATTACAGTTCACACCACTAAAGAATTATAATTGCACTTTGACCCATAATTTCAAGACCATATAGCATTGAGCTCCTATTATTAAATGCTTATAATTTTTCTTCACGTTAAGATTCTCGATACCCGCCAATTAAATTTAATTACTGATAATTTAATTTAATCGACATCTTAATATTCCTTAAGCCCTTCTTCTTAACTTATTTGATCGTCGAATAATCAAATCCACCTACTGGGTTTGGCCCGGTCAAAACTTATAAGCTTTCTTAAGGGGGTATCGTCAATCCCGATCTTTTGAAATGTGAATTCCGTCAATAATTAATATTTATCATATAAATAATATCGCTATCCAATTCACCGAAAATATAGACCCATGTAAGATCGCAGCCTTTAATGAATCAAAATAACGAATATTAAATATATGCAAATCAATAATTATTTTAAAATTAAGAGAATAAGCACTATTCATAATAACATTGGGGTATGAATTAATTTATATAGTCAGTATAAAATTAATTACCCTCAAATGTTTCGTTCAATACACACAAAGTGTACTAACACAGAGAGTCAAAATAATAGACGACGTTATTATCTGTTCCTCATAACCAAGGCAGGCCCACTAAAACTCTGTGCTATAGTCGTACCGATAGTATGTTCATTTCTATCTAAACTATGAACATAAAATATATATTCTGCAAGAACCTAAAATCTAATCTTTTGTGTGTAAACCGTACTCTACACACCAGATTAAATACTATACAGAATATTGGACATCCATGCATAACATTTAAGAAATGATACACATACATTGCTCATAAAGATTCTCATAAAATAAAAAATTAATTTTATTAAAATAAAATTAAATACTAAAAATATGATTTTAAGTATACAAATTCTAATAGCTCTGGGTGAAAGACCAAAAAAATACGTAGATCGGGTTCTCTGCCCACCGGCTAGCAACTGAAAAAGAACGTTAGTCATGCCGGGGTATAGAACGTCCTGTTACTTCACGGGTCTCGTGTGGCTAGGGTGGTTGTAACGCGACGCGGGCCTATACGTTCATCTGGCGTCGATTCCTATGTTTAAACCACGAGTTCATAGAACACAAAAAATGTCAACAAAGTGTGCGTGTGTGCATGCGTTGTAAAGGATTTGGTTGGTAAAACTTTAATTGGATAAATGGATAAAGTGATGAGAGGTTAAAATGTGTTGAGTTGTTGAAAAGTGGTAAAACGGTTGGGTATAATGAGTAATTTCTCTTAAAATAAGGAGCATGAAACAATAATTCTTGTATACAGAACTTGGTTATGTTTCGGAATTTAACTCGTCACAAACGAGGTGATTTTGGATTAAATTCATTTGTGTTTTAGATTAAATTCATTTGTGTATCCCGCATAACCATTTTCACATCTCATGCACATGTTCATCGTTAGTCTTGTTCCTATGAGTTTCGACTCATATTGTTTAACAACATTTCAGGTGATAACGGGAAGAAAATTTTAGACTAAGTTGACAGTTGCTGGACCCCTTTTTGAGTAGTTGATAAGATTATACTCTTGTTCGTATCATCTTTAGAGAAAGAAATTGTAAAGATGTAATCCTTACCTTTTTTAATATTTAGAATATTGTAATTGGGAGTCAGAATACCCGTGTTGTAAGGCCTTAAGTTTGCATATTCATGTTATGCATGCATGTGAGAACGCTTGTTTGTTTGCTCGGTTGAGAGCTTTAACCTTTTAATGATGCTTTTGGTATTGAAGTTTGATTTCGAGTTTATCGTTGACAGATGGTTATTTTACTCTCAAACGTGTAGTTTACATATCAATTTTGCCTTTTTTTTTTAAACCCACGTTACAGGAGGAGGAAAAAGTGGTTACTTTTCCAAACTTAGAAAATTTTCATAGCTTTTGGGCAGTAGCTCTCGGGTGTCTCACTGCTCGAGCGGACTCCGCTTGGTGGATTTTATAAAAAATTGCTCTAAAGCAGATTTTTCTTAAATAACCTTTGGGTTTATAATTTGGGGTATAAATTGATTATTTTTAGGGACATTTTCAAAAACTGGTCATTCATATCGAGGTGATTTTCAAAGTTTATTCAGGTTTTATTGTTTCTAAATCGAGGCATTACAAAAAAGAAGGAAAAAAAAAATAGAAACGGGGAGGAAAAAGTTTGTGGCCTTCAATGTTTTAGTCATGTTATTTTATCTAATGTGATAAGTTCATATATTTTCTTGTGCATTTTAGTTGAGTTTTATTTAATTGAGTAATCTTTTTAATTTTAAAAATAGTTATTCTTATGTTTTTATAATCATATAGATCGATTTTAAGGTTACTTTCATGAAATCGTTATCATAAAATATATTGATATAAATTAAGTGATAAATGATATAAGTTTAAATAATTAATTAATAAGATCAACGGTGTACATTGACTCGATTATCATAATATTTTCATAAGTTATTGTTCGAATCTAAATTTAAATAATTAATGATTTTGATGCAATAATTATTGAATATTGAAATATATATATATATATTTGTTTTTATTCTTAAATTATTGTTAATTTCATATTAGGTTGAATTGTAATAAGTTTGAAGAGAGTTTTGAAAAAGGTATTTAAGATGGTTTGGTTAGGAGATAAGTAGCATTTTATCATTGTTAGTATTTGTCATAATTCCTAAATTTTTTTGAATACCTATACTGAAAAAAATGTTCTTTTGAATATCTTTACCGAGAAAAAAATATTTATTTTCCTACTTGATTTATGGAAAAAAAATATTGAATCAAGTATAAAATTGTGAATATGTTTTTAAACTATTCAAAAATATTTTTTGAAAAAAATATTATTGTGATTTCATCTATTTAATTCTAAATATAGCTCTAATTTTATTATGATCTGGATCCTAACCAATGGGAATTAAATATTGGTACAAAAACTTCTTTGGGGTTTCACTGCTTGTTTATGTGTGGTTTTAGGCCTTGTCGTGGACTAATATTGCCTTAGTCGTTTAAGACTTGGATTGTGTATGAATCAAATTATCGGAGTATCAAATCATTAAATATCGAATTCTTTTGTATCTCTTTATCGAAATACTATTATATTTTGTTATAAGAATATATTAAAAAAATTTAGTTTTCATGACTTCTTTAAATTAAAATTTGTCTTTGGCTGATTGAACATTAGAAAAAATTTATTATTTCTGCTTTTCTTTACATTATTTTTCTATATATTTGATCCATCTAATAATGATAGTTTTGTGATTTGCTGAGTTGTAAAACTCATAGTTTATTTTATTTGTTTTTACAGATCTCGAAGAGTATGTAGAAATGTGTGGGGTTTTTTAGAGAGTATTGAAAGTATGACTAATTTATTTGTTTATTTGAACATGAAATATGTGATAGATTGTAATTATGATTGTTTGAGTTTTTTTAGATATGGAATTGGATTATGTTTTTTTAAAGATATTAAACAGAATTTATTTTTTATTTTTAATTGGATTTTTATATTGAACAGAAAATTTGATTATTAGTTTTTACCCTTGCATACTCATGAGGAATGCGTGTATAGTATTGTCACGTAATTTAGGGAACATGCTGATGTAGTGTGCGAACTAATCTGCATGCCATGTATTTATATTTTTAGCATATAGCTCAACACTAGTATAACATACATATCAGCATAGCCCAATATAAATAGGGAAAGTCTACATGTACCGAAAAAATTTAACCATAATATGAGGAGAAATTTTATATGCACCGAAAGAATTTACTGAAATTAATGACTGATTTAAATAGTAAAGGAATACTTAACACGCCATGTAATGCCCCGATTTTCAAACAATAAAACTCCACGGAAACTAAAACGAAGTGGGATTTTATTTGTAAATAAATTCTCAAAACACGCCATTTTAAACTAAAAAGGTTATCCAAAAGATTTTCCATTCAAAAATCTCTTTTCGAGAAAAAATCAAATTTTTTCCACACAGCAGCAGTCCACTCGAGCAAATCCTCCACCTCTCGAGCGGTGAGACACCCGAGAGATTTTTAAGTCAAAAACCAGAAATTTTTTTCAAATCTCAAAAACACACCTAAAAACATTATCTTTGAACACGGGTGTAAATAACCAAGGAATTTAGGACAAAACGTCCATTTGATAAAGAAGTCACTCCCTCAATTCGAAAATGAATCATGGAAAGCATTTAACTCTAACCAAAATAAAAAAAGCAACCACTAACCCATGGTTTTTCTCTTAAAATCATCACATAATACATGCAATGATATAATCGCCTCAAGTTTTATAACATAAGCTTTCTATTCCAAAACATTACATAGCAAAATATGTTCCAAAATAAAACAAAAGGAAAGCAAAGAAAGTCTTCCGTCGCTGCCGGCTCCTCAAAATCATCCTGAGTGATCATGTGTACCTAAAAAAGGTTTTCAAATCCCACACCGTGAGCTAAGCTTCAATAGGAAGTAGACTAGCATGACATAAAAGCTAAACATGTTAACACAAAATATATAAGTATTCTGACTCGTACGAGCCTCAAGTATGATTTTACACAACTCATAATGATTCACATGCAACTCATGCATCTTTATGGGCTTTCATCGTAGGACCAAAATTCGCCCCTCATTATGCATTTCCTTACGAGCTTTCATCGAGGGACCAATATTTTCCCAAACTAATGCATTTCTTTACGGGTTTTCACCGATGGACTAATATCCACCCAAACTAATGCATGAATGAACCAAAGTTTGCATGCACACAACCATGTACAAACATTACATTCACATATCAATGTCATCCACCTAACCATGGAGACTAACGAACGTTAAAATGAGGATTAACCTCAAGGGTTAGCTCTAAACCTCAAAAATTAGGTTTTTGCAAATATTTGCATAAATCTTTTTGGTTTTCAAAACTCCTCTTTTCGAAACAACACAACACATACGCCCACCAACCTTATAATAAACCATAAAAACGCACAACGTGCTTTTTGTACGCCCAAACACGGCGTAAACACAAAGTTTGAGATTTAATGTATTTTTAAATAGTAAAAACACATAAAACTTCACGTAGCACTCTTTCAAGACAAGATAGTGTAGGATTCTACCTTGGTGAGTTAAAACTCGAAGCTTTAAATACTAGCGAGAAACCAAAGTTGCCAAAACATGATTTTGTTCGGATGAATGCGAAGCCCATGACAAGGATATCAAGAATTGACTATCTGAACGCCAAGATCCGAACTTGAATCAATTCGAAAGCTAGAGAGATGATAGAGTGTTTGAGTGATCTTTTTAGAGAGAGAAGAGGAAGCTTACACCTAAAGCTTTGGCACAAAGCCCAAGGCTTAGGTTGTCTTATAAATATCTCACGCCAGGTTGTTCGCTCGAGCGAACAGAGATCCGCTCAAGCAGTCTCCCATCGACTCAACTCTCGACCACCAGCCTGCTCGAGCAAACATAGCTCCACTCGAGCAGTCATTTATGGGTGAAAGCTCAAACAAAAGATGCATTACCAAGCTCATGCATACATAACACATAAAGAAACACGATATTCAATAACGATTAAAGCACTAACCAAAATATCAAATAAACATTACAAAAAATAAAATAGAATTGGGTCCCACAAATTTTCCCCCCTTAAAGAAATATTGCTACTGAAACTCGCCACAAGGTTAAGAGGAAAATAGCTCCGGGTATTTAACACGAACTTTGGACTCAAGCTCCCACGTAGCTTCCTCGATCCCGTGATAAAGCCACAGAACCTTGACATATGCAATGGTTCTCTCTCTCAACACTTGCTCATTTGTGTCCACAATCTTCACTGGTCGTTCCTCAAAAGAAACACCCTCATTTACCAGCAACTCAGCCCAATCCAAGATGTGTGATGGGTCAGGCTCATACTTCTGAAGCATGGAGACATGAAACACATTGTGCACATATGACAGTTGAGGAGGCAAGGTCAGATGGTATACCACCTCTCCAATCCTCTCCAGGATTTCAAATGGCCCAATAAAACGCGGCAATAACTTTTCGTTACAACCAAATCTCATCAAACCTTGGCATGGTGAGGCTTTTAGAAACACATGGTCCCCCACCCCAAACTCCAAAGGCCTCCTCCACTGATCAGCGTAATGCTTCTAACGACTCTGGGCCATCAGAAAAGATTGATGAATCATAGCAATCTTTTTCGTCGTCTCCCGCACCAAGTTAGGTCCCAAAACTGCGGTCTCTACCCCATATGTCCAACACACCGGCGACCTATATGGCCTGCCATGCACGGCCTCAAAGAGCACCATCCCAATGCTAGACTGATAACTGTTGTTATACGCAAACTCTGCCAACAGTCAATGATCTTCCTAAGAATCCTAAAAATCAAGCACATAAGCTCGCAGCATGTACTCTATAATCTTTATAGTTCACTCGAATTAGCCATCCGTATGAGGATGAAAAGAAATGCTAAAAAGCAAGCTTGTCCCCATAGCTACCTAAACACTCTACCAAAAGTGCGATGTAAAGCGTGGGTCTCGGTCAGAAAGAATTGATACAAGCACTCCGTGCAACTGAACAATCTCACTGACATACAACCTACTCAACTTGTCCACGGAGTTCTTTACCCGAATGGGAGGAAAAAGCGCAACTTCATCAATCTGTCAGCCACAACCCAAACATTGTCATCTCCCTTAGGCGATCTAGGAAGTCCTGATACAAAGTCCATCGTGATATTCTCCCACTTCCATTTTGATACAGCCAACGGCTGTAGCAACCCTGGATGTCTTTGATGCTTTACCTTCACTTGCTGACAAGTAAGACAACCAGAAATAAATTAAACCACGTCTTTCTTTATTCCCTTCCACCAAAACTAACGACATAGATCATGATATATCTTGGTGCGTCCAAGGTACACTATAAGACAAGAATGGTGAAAATCATGTAGTACATCGGCACGACACGACTCTAGCATAAACACTCTCCCTGTCAATTTTAAACTTTGATCCAGGCTCACAACCCAATCTGTGGTGTCTTTCCCATTAGCAATACGATCCCATAATAACTAAGCTTCTTGATCTATCTGCTGAGCCTCCAGCACATGATCGACCAGCATAGGTCGTGAAACCACCGAAAACAAACTTGCCAACCTCCATAAGCATGTCCCATTCTCATATGGCAATAGAAGCTAACGAACCGTGCGATCTCCTGTTAAGAGCTTCGGCCACAACATTGGCCTTTCCCAGGTGATACTGAAGGTTAAAATTATAATCTTTCATAAACTTCATCCACCTTCGTTAGTGTAGATTCATGTCCTTCTATGAAAACAAGTACTTCAAGCTCTTGTGATCTGAGAAAATCTCAAAATATTCACCGTATAAATAATGTCACCATGCCTTCAAGGTAAAGACCATGGCTGCCAACTTTAAGTTATGTGTTGGGTAATTTTGTTCGTGAGTTTTCAACTATCAAGATTCGTAAGCCACAACCTTACCTTCCTACATCAAAACACAACCCAAACTATCATACGATGTATCACAATATACTGTGTAACCCAAACCTCATTCTGGAATAGCTAATACTAGTGCACTCGTTAACCTCTTCTTTAATTCCTAAAATGCCAACTCACAAGCTTCACTCCAAACGAACTTGACTCATTTTCGCATAAGGTGAATCATCATCGCGGCAAGTTTAGAAAAATCTTTCACGAATCGCCGATAGTAGCCTGCCAAACCTAAAAATCTACGGATCTCAAATACACTTTTCGGTCGTTCCCAATCCATCACTGCGTTAGTTTTCAAAGAATCCACAGATACTCCATCCCTCGATACCACACATCCAAGAAACCTCACCTCAGGTAGCCAAAATTCACACTTCTTAAACTTCGCATATAGATGATACTCTCTCAAAAGCTGTAGAGCAATACGTAGATGTTCTTCATGCATCTCTCTCAAGAGTGAGTAGATAAGAATGTCATCCACGAACATAACCATGAAACTATCAACATACGGATGTAATATATGATTCATCAAGTTCATGAATGTTGCAGGAGCATTCGCCAAATCAAACGACATAACCAAAAACTCATAGTGTCCCTAACGAGTCCGGAAGGCGGTCTTTGTTATGTCCTCGTCCCTGATCCACAACTGATGATACCCTGACCTCAAATCATTCTTCGAAAAGCAACTCGAATCCTTTAGTTGATCAAACAAGTCATCAATCCTCATCATAGGATACTTATTTTTCACCTTTACCTGATTCAACTTTCGATAGTCAATACATAACCTCAAGGATCCATCCTTTTTCTTAGCAAACAAGGCTAGAGATCCCCACGGCGATGTACTCGGACATACAAATCTCTTATCAAGCAACTCCTGAAGTTGTACCTTGAGTTCTCGCAACTCAGCCGGTGCAAAACAATAAGATGGCATTGAAATAAGAGCAGCTCCTGAATCGAGATCGATAGAAAACTCTACCTCACGACTTGGTGGCAACTCAAATAGATTGTCAGGAAAGACATCTAGATAGTCACAAACCATAAGAAAAAGCTCTCCTCGAATTGCAACCGCTTCATCCAATATGAGAGTAGAAAAAAGGAATCCCAGACTTCCTTGAATTCGCACAACACCAGGCATGGACACTAAACCTTCGCCCCGATTGTGGTATATTAAAAACATATTTTTAGTATTTAATTTTATTTTTAATAAAATTAATTTTTTATTTTATAAGAATCTTAATCAGCAATGTATGCAGTATCAATTTTTGTAATGTTATGCATGGATGCCCCATATTCTGTACAATATTTAATCTGGTGTGTAGAGTACGACTTAAACACAGAAAATCAGATTTTAGGTTCTTGCAGAATATAAGTTTGATGTTCACAGTTTAAATGAAAATGGACATACCATCGGTACGACTGTAGCACGGAGTTTTAGTAAGTCTGTCTTGATTATGAAAAATAAATAATAGCATCATTTATTATTCTGACTCTCTGTGCTAGTACATTTTGTGTATTGAATGGGACACATTAGGGTAATTAATTTTATACTGACTATATAAATTAATGCGCACTCTAAGGTTATTATAAATAGTGCTTATACTCTTAATCCTGAAATAATTATTGATTTGCGTATATTTAATATTCGTTATTTTGATTTATTAGAGGGTGCGATCTTATATAGGTCTATATTTCTAGTGAGTTGGATAGCAGTATTAATTATATGATAAATATTATTTATTGATAGAATTCACGTCCCGAATGATCGGAATTGACGATACCCTTTTAAGGAAGCTTATAAGTTTTGACCGGGCCAAACCTTGCAAGTGAATTTGATTATTCGGCAGTCAAATAAGTTAAGTGGAAGGATTTAAGAAATTTAAAGATGCCGATTAAATTAAATTATCAGTAATTAAATTCAATTGGGGGCTTAACGTGGGGAGAAATGTTAAATATTTAATAACAGGAGCTTAATGCAAGAAGGTCTTGAGATTATGGGTCAGAGTGCAATTATAGTTCTTTAGTGGTGTAAACTATAATTTAGTATTTTATGAAAATTATAGAAACCGCTATATAGTTGTCATAATTACAGATACCGCTGTGAAGTTTTCTTAGTTGTAGAAACCGTTTGATGGGTCTCTGTGTCACACTAGAAGTCTGATTCATAATTTCTCCACAGGTCCCTACTGTAGCCCTTTA
Organism: Heliamphora exappendiculata; assembly: GCA_034768845.1. Lineage (NCBI taxonomy): Eukaryota > Viridiplantae > Streptophyta > Magnoliopsida > Ericales > Sarraceniaceae > Heliamphora > Heliamphora exappendiculata. The sequence continues at coordinate 40,801 of JAOTRH010479719.1, forward strand.
AATATGCAAGTAGGCTGAACCATATTTATAACTTGTATTCAAGATTAAAACTGTTCAGGTTCTGCCGATACGAGTTCTTGATAGATTGTAACCCACATTACATTCGAGAATCGCATAAGAGAATACAGTAGAAGGTCTGACAGGAGTTTCAACTCGAAATCCAAATTATAGTTGAAGAATTGACCGAAAAAGGTATTCTTCTAAATTAACCGAGGTTGCATAAGTTTTTATTTTGATCGTTCGACGTCAAAAGTTTTATCTAAAACTCGTTTTGGGGTTTTGCTCGTCCAGTTATTTTTATTGAAAAATAGTTTATAAAAATAATGATCTTAGAAGTTTTGCCTCCAACAATTGATATAGAGCCGTTTGGATTTTTGTTTATGGTTTATTAGGACCGAGTAGTTTTAGAATTGTGCTAACTTTGTTTTGTAGGTATTCTAATCCCAATTTTATGATCATCATTTTTTTCATGTTTAATTGAATGGTTTGGATGATGATTTAATTTTTTAATTACAAATGTTGATCATGATAGATTAAGTTTTTTCTATAATCGAATGTGAGCCTTTGGGACATAGTTATCGATGTAATAGAAGCTTCTATTTTTAAATATCTGTTTAGAGTTTTTTAATAACAGCTTGAATATCCAAGAACATGAAGAACAGGTGGTAGCATCGACGGTGGTTTCTGGTTTAAACGAGCTACGTATCATGGTAATTTTTGAACATTTTTCGATAAGTTTCTACAGTATTTATATATAAAAAATAACAGCAAAAATATGTCAAAATAGCGACAAAAATTGACAAAAATAGCTCACCACCAGCGACTTTCCCAGTGGCGATTTGGGGCCGATTTTGTTGATTTTTTGGGACGTTTTTTGGACTATTTTTTAAACAATTTTTAGGCATAAAAAGTAGTAAATAGTACCACAAAAATACTGTACGAAAGCATGAAGAAACTGCAATAGAATAGTGTGAAATAAACGGCACAGGCAGCTAGTGGCGGCGCTGTTTGGGGCTATTTTTAGAAGTTTTTTCAGACTGTTTTCGAGGCGTTCTTCGAAGCAACAAGTGGCTGGTATTTGAGCTACTTTTTTAAAAAAAATTAGAACAAAAACACCACCAAAAAAAACCCAAACAAGCGGCGAAATAGGCCGGTGGCGCTGGCCAATGGCAGCGGCGGCAGCTTTTTGGTTGTTTTTCGGGCAATATTCGAGTTGGTTTTTTCAAAAAAAAATACTAATTTTTAGAGCTATTTTTTAGAATAAAAAACACCTAAAATGGAGCACCGAGGTGGCGGCCAAGCTTCTTGAAGGTGGAGGCATGGTGGCACCAGCGGCAGTTCATGGTGACTGGCGGTGGTTCTGATTTTCTGGGGCTATTTTGATCGTTTATCTGATATGTTTGAAGACCGTGATATGATATACTAGCATATCACAGTGTATTAGAAAATTCTGATGCAATCGGGATACAAAAATCAGACATGAATGTAAATTAATACAGCTTATCTTCAACAGGAGTTGGAAACTCACAAGAGTTTCTATTCGATCACAAAATCGGGATATATATATATATCATATATACATGAATTGCGTAAATGAAGTATATCTATTTTATTTATCCTGTTAATTTAATTAATTCAAAAAATTCAATTTTAATTAAAATATTTTATAATGAAAAATAAAATTAAGTTTTCTTTTAATTAAAGTTTTTTAATTAAATAGAAAAACTTTGGATATTTTATTTTTTTACAAAATATCACATTTAAGATGAATTTTTTATAAAATCGAACATCTTGAAAAAACATGAAAATTAATTCTAGAATTTTGAATTAATTAAATAAATAAATATGTAATCTAAATAAATTATTATTTTTCAAAAAATATAGAATGAAAAATAAGATAAATAAATACCTTTAATCACTACCTTAGTTAAAAAGCTGAAGAAAATACTGTGCATTCAATAAATTTTATTTGTTGCGAATTAAAATACGAAAAGATGGTTTGGCAAATCAGGATCTTTAGAATCATGTATATGGAAAGATATTTGATTCTTTCAGACTATGTGCTTTTCGAAATTAATAAATTTATTTTAATTAAACGAATTTTTATAACTCTAAAAAATATTTTAAAAATTTGAGTGGGAGAAGAAATTTATTCACAGATAAATTCTGCGGTCTCCATCACCAGTTTGCAGGCGATGTAATTAAATTCTGCGTATTGGCAGTAAGACCTTCCTTCCCATCGAACAGATTAATTGTGATATTGCCAGTACAAATATCATTTAGGGATAATTATAGATAATTGTTAGTGTGGATCACTTCTCCATCTGAAGGGTTCATTGTGAAACGATTGATTTGGGATTAGGTGATGGTTAGCACTTAGCTGTATTTGATAGTTTTCTCTCCATCGGAGTCACTACTATTATGTACTAGGCCGAAGCTATATCAACTATTTAATTTTACTTGGCAGGGTGAGTTACGTATATAGTAAAATTAATAGAAATTGGCATGTCTTGACATACGATGGATAGTAGACGTCTTCTCATCGAGGTATGCTATTCACAAGGTACCAAGTTACTGGCAATTTTTTTTTAAATGGTAGAGGAAACCAAATTAAAATAAATTCAAACTTTTACTAGTCATAATTAACAGTATTTTTTAATTATGTAATTCTCAAGATTAAAATGATTTTCAATCCACTTGCTTCAACACTCAAAGAAAACAAACTTACGGGACCGAACTATGTTGACTGAAAATGAAACTTGGATATTGTATTAACTGCTGAGGATTACAAGTTTGTATTAACTAAGATATGTCCTTCGGTACCTGATGAGGGGGTGACCGAACAGAAAACCTAGACCCATCATAAGTCGCAAAAGCTGATCAAACAACTCGCTGTTACATTCTGCCTTCAATGTCAAATGTTTTGTAGTATCTGTGTCAGTCTATGCCTAGTGCCTATGACATGATTATGAACCTAAAAAAAATATTTGGGGATCAAAATCGTACAACTAGGCAGGTGGCCACAAAATCTCTAATGAATGCAAACATGGATGAAGGAACCTCAGTTAGGGATCATATTCTGAAGATGATCAGTCTTCTGAATGAACTAGAGATCCTAGGAGCTGAAATTGATGGAAAAACCCAAGTCGATATCATACTCCAATCACTGTATAAAAGTTTTAAGTAGTTCTTCCTAAACTATACCATGAATAAGATCTGCTTTTCACTGGCAGAACTTCAAGCAGCTGAGAGTGTTCTTAGGAAGCCAGGTTTTGTATATGTGGCTGAGAAAGGTTCTTCATCTATGCCGAAAGACAAGAAGAAAAAAATAGTTTTGACAAAGGGAGGTACAGCTCTAAAAGCAATTAAGGGACCAAAAGTGGGTGTGAAGAAGCTGATAGGAAAATGCTATTATTGTAACCAGTTTTGGCATTAGAAAAAGCAGTGCCCGGAGAGCTACTAATCATGTTTGCAATTCTTTGTTGGGGTTCCAACAAACTAGGCATCTCAGTGATGGTGAAATATATTTGCATATGAGTAATAATATAAGGGTGGCAGCTGTTGCAGTAGGAGATGTCACTCTCAGCTTTAGTAGATATAGGATACTACTTCTAAAAGACTGTCTTTATGTACCTTTGGTTAGAAAAAATTTAATTTCAGTCTCGAGTTTAATAAAAGACAAATATTATGTTTATTTTGGTGACTCTGTCGTTGTGAAGAAAAATATATATTTTATTTATTCTGGTACATTGGTGGATGATCTATATATTGTATTTTCTATCTCTCCTACACTGCAACTAACTGAATTGAATAACACATCTAATTTACTAAATAAAAAAAGTTTCATTCTTTAATGAACTAAACGTTTTTTTGGCACTTACGCTTGGGTCATATTAATCTAAAAAGGATAAACAAACTGGTAGTATATGGACCTTTGAGTTCATTAGAAGTGGCGTCACTTTCAGTCTGTGAATCTTGCATAGAGGGTAAGATGACCAAGAGCCCCTTTTCGACCAAAGGCTATAGAGCTAAAGAACTGTTGGAACTGATTCATTCTAATGTGTGTGGTCCTATAACAATCGAGGCTAGAGGTGGCTTTGAGTATTTTATCAGTTTCATTAATAACTACTCAAGGTATGGATACATGTACCTGATGTACTGTAAGTTTGAATGTTTTGAGAAATTTAAAGAATTCAAGGCGAAGGCAGAGATGCATCTGGGTAAAAGTATAAAATCACTACGATCTGACCGTGGTGGGGAATACCTCTTTGGAGAGTTTAGGGACTACCTGTCATCAGAAGAAATTATTTTCCAGCTGACTACACCTAGCACTTTGCAGTAGAATGGTGTAGCAAAAAGAAAGAATATGACTCTTATGGAGGTGGTAAGGTCTATGATGAGTTATTTAAGTTTATTCGATTCATTTTAGGGACTTGCATTAGATACAGCAGCTTACATTCTAAACTTGGTACCTTCTAAGTCAGTACCTTCTACTCCCATAGAATTGTGAACCGAGCGTAAGTCTAGTCTAAAACACATTCGAATTTAGGGGTATCCAGCACATGTGCTGAAAGTGAACGCAAGTAAGTTGGAACCGAGGGCAGAAGTCTGTTTCTTAGTGGGGTATCCTAAGGGAATAAATGGTAGTTTATTTTATAATCTTAAAGATCAGAAGGTCATTGTTATCACCAATGCCCGATTCTTGAAAGAGGATTATATTATGGACCACATGCCCAAAAGTAATATTGTTCTGGAAGAAATGAGAAGAAATACGAGTAGAACGGAAGAAGAATAACAAGTCATTAATGTCCTATTACCTCATCATAGTGAGAGGATTATCAGGACATGTGCAAATCATGAACAAGGTTCTAATTTGCACAGTGTGTTACTGCTAGTACACAGACACATGCGGTGCCTTGTGGTAGTGGGAGGATTATTCATCAACTTGATCGGTATATATTCTTGGAAGAGCCTTTTGACAAGATCTCGACAGAACTTGATATAGGACCCTGTAACTACAATGAAGCACTTCAAGATGAAGATGTAAATCTTTGGAAAAAGGTTATGAATTTTAAGATAAAATCTATGTATTCCAATCCGGTCTGAGAACTTGTAAAATCACTCGAAGGAATAAAATCCATTGGATGCAAGTAGATCTACATGAGGAAGAGTGGAGCAGACGGGAAAGTTAAAACCTTTAAAGTTAGGCTTGTTGCTAAAGAATTCACTTAGAAAGAATGGATCGATTATGAGAAAAAAATTTTGCCAGCAACCATACTTATGTCTGTCCGAATTCTCTTATCTATTGCTACTCATTTCGATTACGAAATCTAGAAAATAGATGTCAAGACAGCTATCCATAATGGAAGTCTTGATGAGTGTATATATCTGATACAACTAGACAGTTTCATTGTAAATGGATAGGAGCACATGTTGTGCAAGCTTAAAAGATCCATTTATGGACTTAAGTAGGCATCGAGGTCTTGAAACACTCGATTTGATCAAGTCATAAAGTCTTATTGTTTTGATCAAAGTCCAGATGAGTCCTGTATGTACAAGAAGCATAACAAAAGCGTGGTGATTTTCTTAGTACTTTATGTATACGATATCTTGCTCATCAAAAATGTTGTGGGGTATCTGCGGTTAAAATATGGTTATCTAGGCAGTTTGATATGAAGGATTTAGGAGAAGCCAGTCACATCATTGGGATCAAGCTTGTGTGAGATCAGAAACAATGGATGTTGGGCTTATCACAAACAAAGTATATCGATGATATCCTTACTCATTTTGGCATGCAGGATTCCAATAACGGATTTCTACCTTTCAGGCATGGAATCACTCTATCCAAGGACCAGTGTCGTAAGACACCTGATGAGATAGAAAAGATGAAGGCGGTTCTTTAATGCTTCGGTAGTAGGAAGTCTCTGTATGTTATGCTTTGTACTAGACCCGACATCTGCTTTGCCGTTAGCATGGTTAGCAGATATTAGTCTAATACAGGGCAAGAGCATTGGATTACGGTAAAGAATACAATCAAGTACCTAAAAAGGACTAAGAATTATATGTTGGTTTACCAGGCAGACAGTCTAGTACCTTTAGAGTACACATACTCAGATTTCCAGTCTCACAAAGATTCCTGCAAGTCTACCTCAGGATATGTGTTTACCTTAAGAGGTGGAGCTATTTGTTTAAGGAGTATCAAGTAGTCTTGCATAGCTGATTTCACCATGGAGGCCGAGTACGTGTAGCTTCTGAAGCAGCCAAGGAGGCCTTTTGGCTCAGGAACTTCTTGTTGGATCTAGAGATGGTCCCTTCAGTTCAGTCGGCGATTACACTTTATTGTGACAATAGCAGAGCGGTTGCAAACTCGAAGGAGCCAAAAATCCACAAGAAATGAAAGCACATTGAGCATAAGTATCACCTGATACGAGAAATTGTATAGAGAGGTGATATTGTTGTGACAAAGATTGCATCAGGAAACAACCTTGCAGATCTTTTTACAAAGACCTTGTCGGCTAAGACTTTTGATAGTCATGTAAAGGGCATAGGAGTCAGATGTGTGGCAACATAGTTTTGAGTATAAATGGGAGATTATTAGGGTTGGTGTACTAAAAATTATATTTTTAGTATTTAATTTTATTTTTAATACAATTAATATTCTATTTTATGAAAATCTTAATCAGCAATGTATGTGTTGGAGGCAAGACTATCAAGATCTTTATTTTTTCAAGTGATTAATGAAAAAAATTAATTGGATGGGCAATCGCCAAAATGGGTTCCAGATAAAACTTTTGATGACGAACGATTAAAATAAAGCCCGTGCATCCGAAGTTAATTTAGAAGAATACCTTTTTACCGGTCGAATCTTCAACTATGATTTGAATCCGAGTTGAAGCTCCTGTCAGATCTTCTACTGTATTTTCTTATGCGATTCTCGAATATAGTGTGGCCTATTATCCTTCAAGAACTCATACCGATAGAACCAATACAGCTTTAGTCTTAGAAGAGAAGTTATGAAACTGGGTCAGCCTACCCGCATAAATATAGGACTACAATAGGGACCTGGAGAGTAATTATGAGTAAAACTTCCAGTAGAACAAAGACACGTATCATCGGTTTCTGAAATTAAGTAAACCTCATAGTGATATCTGCAATTATGGAAAACCAGCAACGGTTTCTATAATTTTCATAAAACACTGAATTACAGTTCACACCACTAAAGAACTATAATTGCACACTGACCCATAATCTCAAGACCATATAGCATTGAGCACCTGTTATGAAATGTTTACCATTTCTTTCCATGTTAAGATTCTGGATACCCGCCAATTAAATTTAATTACTGAAAATTTAATTTAATCAGTATCTTGATATTCCTTTAGCCTTTTCGCTTAACTTATTTCACCGCTGGATAATCAAATCCACCAGCAGAGTTTGGCCCGATCAAAACTTATAAGCTTCCTTAAGGGAGTATCGTCAATCCCGATCTTTCGGGACATGTATTTCGTCAATAATTAATATTTGTCATATAAATAATACCGCTATCCAACTCACCGGGAATATAGACCCATATAAGATCGTACCCTCTAATGAATCAAAATAACAAATATTAAACATATGTAATTAAAAGGATAAACACTATACATAATAACCTTAGGGTGTGAATTAATTCATATAGTTAGCATAAAATTAAATACCCTAAATGTCCCGTTCAATACACATAAAGTGTACTAGCACAGAGAGTCGGAATAATAGACGACGCTATTATCTGTTTCCCGTAACTAAGACAGGCCTACTAAAACCCTGTATTACAGTCGTACCGATGGTATGTCTATTTTCATCTAAACTGTAAATATAAAACTTATATTCTGCAAGAACCTAAAATCTGATCTTCTATGTGCAAGCCATACTCTACACACCAGAATAAATAATATACAGAATATTAGACATCTAAGTATAACAAAGAAATGATATGCATACATTGCTCATAAAGATTCTCATAAAATAAAATTAACTTTATTAAAATAAAATTAAATACTAAAAAAATAATTTTTTAGTGTACCAATCCTAACAATATGCAGTATCATTTTTTTAATGTTATGCATGAATGTCCCATATTCCGTACAGTATTTAATCTGGTGTGTAGAGTACGGTTTGCACATAGAAGATCAGATTTTAGGTTATTGCAGAATATAAGTTTTATGTTAACAGTTTAGATAGAAATTGATATACCATCGATACGACTATAGCATAGAGTTTTAGTAGACCTATCTTGGATAAGAGGAACAGATAATAGCGTCGTTTGTTATTTCGACTCTCTGTGCTACTACACTTTGTGTATTTAACAGGACATATTAGGATAATTAATTTTATGCTGACTATATAAATTAATTTACACCCTAAGATTATTATGAATAATGCTTATACTCTTAATCCTGAAATAATTATTGATTTGCATATATTTAATATTCGTTGTTTGGATTTATTAGAGGGTGCGATCTTATATGGGTCTATATTCCTGGTGAGTTGGATAGCAGTATTAATTATATGGTGAATATTAATTATTGACAGAATTCACGTCCCAAATAATTGGGATTGACCATACCCCCTTAACGCAACTTACAAGTTTTGACCGAGCTAAACCCGACAGGTGGATTTGATTATCAAGTGGTCAAATAGGTTAAGCAGAATGGCTTAAGGAATTTAAAGATTCCAATTAAATTAAATTGTCTGTAATTAAATTTAATTAGCGGATATTGAGAATCTTAATATGGAGAGAAATGTTAAGCATTTTAATAACAGGAGCTCAATGCAAGATGGTCCTGAGATTATGGGTCAGAGTGCAATTATAGTTTTTTAGTGGTGTGAATTGTAATTTAGTGTTTTATAGAAATTGCAAAAATCGCTGCAAAGTTTTCATAATTACAAATACCGCTACGAAGTTTTCTTAATTGCATAAACCGCTGGATGGGTATCTGTGTCACACTAGAAATCTGATTCATAATTACTCCACAGGTCCCTACTGTAACCCTATAAATATACGGGTAAGCTGAACCATATTCATAATTTATCTTCAAGACTAAAGTTGTTCAAGTTCTGTCGGTACGAGTTCTTGATAGATTGTAACCCATGCTACATTCGAGAATCGCATAAGATAATAGAGTAGAAGATCTGACAGGAGTTTTAACTCGGAATCAAAATCGTAGTTAAAGAACCGACTGAAAAAAAGTTATTCTTCTAAATTAACTGAGATTGCATGGATTTTTATTTTGATCGTTCGACGTTAAAAGTTTTATTTAGAGCCCATTTTGGCGTTTGCCCGTTCGGTTATTTTTTTCCAAAATATTATTTACAAAAATAATGATCTTGGCAATTTTGCATCCAACACCGATCGCCCACGAAACAAAAGCAATCACCCTTAGTGTACAAATTGATACCCTCCATCGATTACAATCGATGAAGGCACGATAGGTGGTCAGCTAATCCATCAATAGGATAATATCAAACGTGGTCATGTTTAGAATGATGAAATCAAACTCTAAATAACGGTCGGTGACCTCTAACTCACAGTATTTACAAACTCGTCTCAACACCACATTCCTACCGACTGACGTCTCTACACAGCATACTATCCAATGAGTCCATCTCCAAACCCAAAGAGGATGCAAAAGAAGATGAAATAAAGGAATACGATGCTCCCATGTCCATAAGAACATTGGCCCATGATCTGTATACTGAGAGAGTACCTCTAAACACTGATGTAGTAGCTGTAGCATCAGGCACGACCTGTGCCTTGGAAGAACTAGGATCTGTAAGGGCGTGTACTCTATCTTGTGGTACCCTAGTCTGTGCACTATAGCCTTGGACAAACAACTGTCGCACTGATTGTGTGCTGAGGCACCCCCATCTGTAACCCTGAAAGTCTAACCTACTGATTGCTACTATCGGTAATTCTGTCGCCTGCGCAGGTGAAACAACTGGTGCACATGCCGTGCTCGGTACACTGCCTCAACTGTAGGCAATATGCCACACCCAAAATAGACTGGCGGCTCTCTCCCCTACGACTGAACCGGTCCTGAACTCTGGGGCTACCTCAACTGTAGGCAATATGTCACACAATACCCTAGCTGCATACACCGATAACAGATGAGCTCCTTCTGCTCTAGCCTCCCAGATGAAGCCATTGATGGTGCTAGTACTGAAAACTACTGCCTTGATCTAGAAGGATGAGAACCAGGGCCAAAGGAGCTCTGCCACCTGTTGGAGCGCCCACCTGACTGTGTCTCTACTCCACCCTGCGATGTCCTGATCTCCATGGGTTTACGAGTCTCATTCAAAGCGTTCTCGATAACAGCTGTCAACTCCACCAATTCTGTAAAAACATGCAGCCTCAATTCTGTCACCTGCTCCCTGATCGCAAGGCTCAAACCCCTTTTAATCCTCCTCGAACGTAGCTCATCAATAGCCACAAACTCCTATACAAAGTAGGCTAAACTGGTAAACCTAGCCTTGTACTGCACGATACTCATTGTTTTTTGAGTGAGAGAATAGAACTCCTCTTGGTTGACATCCCTTAAGGACTTGAGAAAGTATTTCTCTAAAAATACCCTCGTAAAAGCTACCCTCGTACCTTCCAAGGTAGTTCTAACAAATTTCCATCAATCATGGGCATCACCTCCCAACTAGAATGCGGCAAATGCAACCCTCAAGTGATCCTTGATTATCTGTAGTGTATCTAGAATCATGGTCACAAGTTCTAACCATTTTGTGGCTACTGTGGGATCAAGATCCCCAACAAAGGTAAGTGGGTTAAGACGCCAAAACTCTCGTATCGCAACAGTTGCCCTTGGCTTGAGTACTCTCTCTCTTCCCCTAGTAGCCTCGGTTAATTGACAAATGGTGCCTGCCATCTTACGCAGCAAGTCTACCCCAATTATAGGTCCGTGGCGAGCATTTGCATCCCCAGCATCAAGGATTAGCACATTCTCTTTGCCCAAGCCATGGTCACGGCCACGGCCTCGACCATGGCATCGTCCTATCCACGCAGACATATTTTCTATATGAAGGAAATATAGAACATAACAACATAAGATTCAGCTCATCATGTTATTACAAGCATCGACTACATAACCATGCTAACACCTAGTCATTTAATATCATGTAAACACATCTCACATGTTGGAGGTAAAACTGTCAAGATCATTATTTTTGTAAATGATTTTTGATAAAAAATTAACTAGACGGGCAAACGCCGAAACGAGCTTCAGATAAAACTTTTGACGTCGAACGATCAAAATAAAATCCGTGCAACCAAAGTTAATTTAGAAGAATACCTTTTGTCGATCTAATCTTCAACTGCGACTTGATTCTGAGTTGAAACTCTAGTCTGATCTTCTACTGTATTCCCTTACGCGATCTTCGAACGTAGTGTGGGTTACGATCCTCCGAGAACTCGTACCGACAAAACCCCCATATATTTAAGACTTGAAAGACAAAAATAATATCACAATAATAATGATATAATCTATCAATCTCAAACTGGTTCAGCCTACCCGTATATATATAGGGCTACAGTAGGGACCTAGGGATAATTATGAGTTAGACATCCAGTGGAACACAAACACCTACCAGTGGTTTCTGCAATTAAAGAAAGATGCATAGCGGTATCTGTAATTATCGAAAATCAGCAACGATTTCTGTAATTTTCATAAAACACTGAATTACAGTTCACACCACTAAAGAACCACAATTGCATTCTGACCAATAATCTCAAGACCATCTTGCATTGAGCTCCTGTTATTAAATGCTTACCATTTCTCCCCACATTAAGATTTTCGATACCTTCCAATTAAATTTAATTATTAACAATTTAATTTAATCGGCATCTTCATATTCTTTAAGCCCTTCTACTTAACTTATTTGACCGCCGGGTAATTAAATCCACCTACATAGTTTTACCCGGTCAAAACTTATAAGTATCCTTAAGGGGGTATCGTCAATCCCGATATATCGGGACATGGATTCTATCAACAATTAATAATTTACATATAAATAATACCGCTATTCAACTCACCGAGAATATAAACCTATATAAGATCGCTCCCTCTAATGAATCAAAACAATGAATATTAAATATATGCAAATCAATAATTATTTCAGGATTATGAGGATAACCACTATTCATAATAACCTTGGGGTGTTGATTAATTTATATAGACAGTACAAAATTAATTACCCCAAATATCCCGTTCAATACACACAAAGTGTATTGGCACAAAGAGTCAGAACAATAGACGACGCTATTATCTGTTCCCCGTAACCAAGACAGGCCTACTAAAACTCTGTGCCACAGTCGTACCGATAGTATGTCCATTTCTATCTGAACTGTGAACATAAAACTTATATTCTGCAAGAACCTAAAATCTGATCTTATTTGTGTAAACCGTATTCTACACACCAGATTAAATACTGTACAGAATATTGGGCATCCATGCATAACAAATAAATTATATGCATATATTGCTCAAAAAGATTATCATAAAATAGAAAATTAATTTTATTAAAATAAAATAAAATTCTAAAAATATGATTTTTAATATACCAACCCTAACATCACATACCGAGGAGAACCATTAAGAGTGACGCATCAATTTGAGTAACCTACTTAGATTCTTTGCTAGAAAACACGTCGACCAAATGCATTTCTAACTTAGCTTCCAAGTTTGTTAATCCAAACACTCAAAGGCAAGACTAATCAACCCTAAGGTCAAACTTGCATGCTTATGTATACACGGCATCCTCATGCTCAACAAGTCATCGCACTCAAGTCATCAAACATTTAAGTACATGCATATCCAGCACACGCAAAGATCCTCACAAAATGATGCAACATCTCCCACGGCTCTTAGGTATTCGAACCGAGAGATCTGATACCAAGTTGTAATGCCCCGATTTCTAAACAATAAAACTCCATGAAAACCAAAACAAAACGGGATTTTATTTGTAAATAAATTCTCAAAACACGCCATTTTAAACCAAAAAGGTTATCCAAAAGATTTTCCATCCAAAAACCTTCTTTCAAGACAAAACTGAAGTTTTCTACACAGCTTTTATCTGCTCGAGCGAACCCTCCACTGCTCGAGCGGTGAGACACTCGAGAAATTTTCAAGCCAAAAATCAAAAAATTTTCTTAAGTCTAAAAAATACACCTAAAAATCTTATCTTTGAACAAGGGTGTAAATAACCAAGAAATTTGGGATAAAACGTCCATTTGATAAAGAACTCACTCCATCGACTCGAAAATGAATCATGAAAAGCGTTTAACCCTAACCAAAACAAAAAAAAACAACCAACCCATGGTTTCTCTCTCAAAATCATCACATCATACATGCATTGATATAATCGCCTCAAGGTTTACAATATAGGCTTTCTATTCCAAAATAATACGTATCAAGACATGTTCCAAAATAAAATAAAAAGAAAACTAAGAAAGTCTTATACCGCTTCCAGCTCCTTAAAATCATCCCGAGTGATCATGTGTACCTGAAAAAGATTTTCAAATTCCATACCATGAGCCGAGGGTCAACAGGAAGCAGACTAGCATGACATAAAAGCTAAACATGCTAACACAAAATATATAAGTATTCTGACTCGCACGAGCCTTATGTACGGTTTTACACAACCCACAATGATTCACATGCAACTCATGCATCTTCACGGGCTTTCATTGTAGCACCAAAATTCACCCCTCATTACGTATTTCATTACGAGCTTTCACCGAGAGACCTATATCCGCCCTAATTAATGCATTTCTTTACGGGCTTCTACCGAGGGACCAATATCCTCCTCAATTAATGCATGAATGAACCAAAGTTTGCATGCACACAGCCATGTACAAACATTACATTCACATATCAACATCATCCATCTAACCATGGAGACTAACGAACGTTAAAACGAGGTTCAACCTCAAGGATAAGCTCCAAACCTCCAAAATTAAGTTTTTGCAAACATTTGCATTAGTCTTTCTGGTTTTTAAAATTCATCTTTTCGAAAACAACACAACACATGCGCCCACAAACTTTATAATAAACCATAAAAATTGCACAACATGCTTTTTGGCCGCCCAAACATGGCTTTAACACAAGGTTTGAGATTTAATGCATTTTAAACGGTAGAAATGAATAAAACTTCATGTAGCACCTTTAAGACAAGATAGTCTACGATCCTACTTCGGTGAGTTAAAACTCAAAACTTTGAACACCGACAAGAAACCAAAGTTCCCAAAACGCGATTCTATTTGGATGAACGCGAAGCCCATGGCAAGGATAACGAGAATCGACTATCTGAACACCAAGATTTGAACCCGAATCAAGCCAAACGCTAAAGAGAAGGTAGAGTGCTGGAGTGATCTTTTTAGAGAGAGGAGAGCAAGCTTACACATAAAGCTTTGGCACAAAGCCCAAGGCATGAGATGTCTTATAAATATCTCACGCCAGGCTGTCCGCTCGAGCGAACAGAGATCCACTCGAGCGGTCCTCCACCTACTCAACTCTCAGCCACCAGGCCGCTTGAGCGAATAGAGCTCTGCTCGAGCGGTCATCGCTGGGTAAAAGCCCGAACAAAAAATTCATGCCCAAGCCCACGCATACATAACCCATAAAGAAACATAATATTCAACAATGATTAAAGCACTAACCAAAACATCAAATAAACATTACGAAAAATAAGACAAAACCAGGTCTCACATGTCATACATAAGTACCTACATAAAATCTCAATATTGATGTTGTATTTTGATTTTAAAAAAGTACTTAAATTAAATCACATGAGGTGCTAGACATGTACTCTAGATTGACTATGTGAGGCTCGGTCCCATTTTATTTTGTAATATATTTTATTGACGTGTTATATATTGAATGGGGATATTATAAAATAGTTTGTTTCATGAGATGTATGCATGTGATGGCTTAGAAATGCATAATAGGATTCATTCCGGACCGTTTGGGCTTAGTAATGCTAAGTTAAAAAAATTTATGGGTAGGACCGATCAATCGGTCTGTCAGGGTTAAGTGTGCGCGGGACAAACCACTTTCCTTGATTTTTGGTCCAAAACTTTTCAAACAAGTTTCTCTCCCCTCTCTCTAGCAGAGAACTCCAAACCCTAGACTTCTCTCTAGCTTTTGGCTTTCTTCGAGTGTGATTTTTGGCGTTGCGAGAGTGGAACGGTTTTTACACGCCAAGGGCTTTGCTTCCATCCGAACAAAATCTTGTTTTGGCGACGTTGATTTTTTGCAAAAATTTAAAGCATCGAGTTTTTAACTCTCTACAGTAGGATTCTAGACTATCTTACTTTAAAAAGGGTGTTGTATGTGATTATATGCATTTTTATCTTGTTCAAATGCTATAAATGTTGAGTTTTGAGGTCAAGCCTTGTTTGATTGGTTTAAAAGTATGTTTTGAGCTTTGGAGGTTTATTACAAAATTTGTGGATACATATATATATATATATATGTAGTTTTCATAAATACGTGTTTTGAAAACTAGAGGAAACTATGTGAATGTTGCAAAAACATAAATTTTAGTGATAGGAGCTAACCCTTTGGGTTGAGCATAGGTTTTTAAAATATGGGTTGAATTAAAGATAATTTCATGCAAAAATATTAATTTTATCTCCATGAATTTAGATGGATGAGTTGTGTGCCTTTAATGATTTCGTGAATGTACCGTAACAACGTGGTGAACATGCGCCTCAATTACTCCTCAGTAAAAGTTCAAAAATTTGCTCAAATAGGTGTTGCGCTCCTTTGGGTTAATCTCCATAAATGAAGTGGTTGTCCTAGTGGGTGGCGTGTGTTGTTGTGGCAAGGTTTAGAACTTATTTTTGCCTAGCAGGCCATTGGCTGCCTCGGACCTAGGTCAATAGACGAGAGTCTATACTTGCTACCATTGTCCCCGGTGTGATAATGTCAGTACAGGTAAATCATTTTGATTGTGTTACTTGTCTTGGTTGAAAATCGTGTGGAGAATAAAAAGTATGATTCTTCAGGTGTTTTTAAAATATGTATCGTTGTGGGGTTATATGAATATAGTGATTTGAAAGAAAATTATTTTAAAAATAGGTGCGAGTGGGCGAGTTGTTCATATAACTAGTAGTTACATGTTATGCTTTTTATGCATGCTAGCCTTTTTCTATTGGCTTTAGGCTCACGTTATTAGATTTAAACAATTTTAGGTGATCAAGATGATTTGGCTTAGTGTGGTGTAGTTCGAAGAACGATGGTTGATTAATTTTTTATTTTATGATAATATTTATGAGCAATATATGTGTATCATTTCTTTGATATGCATGGATGTCCAATATTCTATATAGTATTTAATCTGGTGTATAAAGTACGGTTTACACACAGAAGACCAGATTTTAGATTCTTACAGAATATAAATTTTATATTTACAGTTTAGATGAAAATGGACATACCATCGGTACGACTGTGGCACAGAGTTTTAATAGACCTGTCTTGGTTACGGAGAACAGATAATAGCGTCGTCTATTATTCCAACTCTCTGTGCCAGTACACTTTGTGTGTATTGAACGAGACTTTTGGGGTAATTAATTTAGTACTGACTACTGACTATGTAAATTAACTCACACCCCAAGTTTATTATGAATAGTGGTTATCCTCTTAATACTGAAATAATTATTGATTTGCATATATTTAATATTCATTGTTTTGATTCACTAGAGGGTGCGATTTTATATGGGTCTATATTCCCGGTGAGTTATATAGCGGCATTATTTATATGGTAAATATTAATTATTGACGGAATTCACGTCCCGAATGATCAGGATTGACGATACCCCCTTAAGAATGCTTATAAGTTTTGACCGTGCCAAACCCTGCAGGCCGATTTAATTATCCGGCGGTCAAATAAATTAAGCAGAAGGGCTTAAGGAATATCAATATGCCGATTAAATTAAATTGTCAGTAATTAAATTTAATTCGCAGGTATCGGGAATCTTAACGTGGGGAGAAATGGAAAGTATTTAATAACATGAGCTCAATGCAAGAAGGTCTTGAGATTATGCGTCAGAGTGCAATTATTGGTCTTCAGTGGTGTGAACTGTAATTTATTGTTTTATGAAAATTACAGAAATTGCTGCGCCTTTCCATAATTGTAAAAACCGCTCGTAGGTATCTATGTTCCACTAAAAGTCTAACTCATAATTACTCCCCAGGTCCCTACTGTAGCCCTATATATACGCGGGTAAACTGAACCAAATTGAGATTGATAGATCATATCTAATATGTCATTATTATTGAGATATTATTTTTGTCTTTTAAGACTTAAATATATCGGGATTTTACCGGTACGAGTTCTCGGAGGATCGTAACCCACACTACATTCGAGAATCGCGTAACGGAATACGGTAGAAGATTTGGCTGGAGTTTCAACTCGGAATCAAGTCGTAGTTGAAGATTAGATCGAAAAGAGGTCTTCATCTAAATTAACTTTGATTGCACGAGTTTTATTTTTGATCGTTCTTCGCAAAATTTTAATCTGGAGCCTGTTTCGGCGTTTGCCCATCTAATTAATTTTTTTCTGATAATTATTTTTTAAAAACAATGATCTTGGCAGATTTGCCTCCAACAAATTAGTATCAAAACTGTTTTATTTTTTGTTTACGATTTATCGGGACCGGGTAGATTTAGAACTGTGCTAACTTTGTTTTGCAAGAGTTCTAATCCTGGTTTTATGATTATTATTTTTTTTATGTTTGATTGAATGCGTGGATGATGATTTAATTATTTTTCGATTTCTAATTCTTGTATTTTTTTTTGTAATCGAAAAAAAAATACAAAAGAATGAAGAACAGTATGAAGAACGACGGCAGTGGTTGGCGGCAGTTCCAGCAATTTTAGCCTCAGATTGCTTCGAAAGTTTTTTTTTTTTTATCTCCAGAATTTTTTTTTGATATAAAAAAAAGGGGAAGCAAGCAAGCCGCAGCAGCCATACACGGCGGCGTATCAAGAAGAAGCCAAACATGGCCCTAGCAAGCTGAGGCAATCTAGGCGCTTAAAGCTAACAGCCAATCCCAAGCAAGGAAGCAAGGAAGCAAGGCGCTGTTCCCAATCACAAGAAAAAGGTGCTGCGGCAAAGCTTTTTCCCAAGCAAGGAAACAGCAGGCGGCTGTTTCGTTTTTTAAAAAGAAGAAAAAGGCTGAATTTTTTTTTTGAAACAGTCGCCCAATTCCGAATTAGTGATCCACTGATCCAAGCAAGTCCCAAACACAAAAGGTAACTGATAGTTTGCAAATAAGGGCGCCTGGAAACCGCTGTGATGGATTGGAATTTGTTTAAGCAGTGTTTGGATTATTTAACTAAATCAAAAAACTTGGTCTTCTGATACAACTTGGATACATGAATTTGATACAGATTAAACCACTATAAGCTTATCTTTAAGCAAGAGACAGAAACTCTTTAGAGTTTTAATCGGATTATAAAATCGAGATATTTATCTTGCATTTAATTTTTTTTTTATTTTAATTGTGTGGATGATATTTATTGATTTTATTTATCCTATTAATTTAATTAATTCAAAAATTCAGTTTTAATTAAAATATTTTACAATAAAAAATAAAATTAAGTTTTTTTAATTAATTTTAATTTAATAAAAAAACTTTAGATATTTTATTTTTACAAAATATCACGTTTAAGATTATTTTTTAAAAAATAGGATATCTTGAAAAAACGTGGGAATTAATTTCGGATTTTGAATTAATTAAATAGAAAAATATTTAATCAAAATAAATTATTATTTTTTGA
>JAOTRH010479750.1:0-25594 GCA_034768845.1 Heliamphora exappendiculata
TAGAATATTAGATTGATTAGATTGATTTTATTCTGATTTGATTTTCTTTATTATTTATCCATATTCGCCTATAAATAAGCCATATATTGTACAGTTTCAATATACAGAAAATATACAGTTATTTTACTCTTCTCAATTTCTTCACCATGGTATTTGATCATCTGTATCAATAAATGAATATATATAATGCACAAATATATATATGAAGAGTATAAATATGTAACAAATAATTTATAGTATCAGAGTGAAGTCTATCTTATCCCATTATAAACAAAGACTTACATCTTCCAATAGACTCAAAATTTAAGTAAATTACTAATTCAAGAATTTAATAAAGAATTTAACAATATAATTCAAAGACTAAAGCCCAAGTTGCTAGTTGTATCCTACATATGAAAATGTTCTATAATATGCTAGATTTATTTTTGTCTCTTACCGATGTGAGACATAATATCATACTTAGAAAACGACTACATGTGAGGAATCTTAGATAATTAATAATCTCGCATTACTGAGGTATGTAATGAATACATAACCTTTCGAGTTAGATGTTTCAGAATCCCTATTCATATGTATCTGCCTATACGTACAACCTCGCTACTATCAAAAAGAAAAAAACAACAAATTGATGATTAAAATCAAACAATTTGTCCTGAAAATGAGAGAGAGAGTTTTTCATAATTTCACTATATTTGTTAAATTTGATGAGCATCGATCATGAACTATATAAAATTGGTTTTTATTAGTTTGCTTCACTGGACGGGAATTTAAGTAGGATTCAATTGAAAATTTTCAATCACAAGGATATTTGCTGGGAGGCTGAGGTAGTGTTAGCCCTTCTAAGTGCAGCTACATGGATCAAAAGTTTCAAAAAGGACCCCAGCTTTTTCTCTAGATCAATTCTTATATAATATTGGTGAGGTCAGGTGTTTAAAGTTGCAGAAACCTCTTAGAACCTTATGAGTCCAGCTACTGGATTGAGCTCTTCTAGTTAACTGTCTGTGGCCTTAGCCTTTTTGTTGCACTCTACTGATACTTGAGGCCTTTTGAGTTATTTTCCCCCTTAGGCGCTCCTGCTGGGTGGCTTCTGCTATGCGTTATTGCTTTCGTGCACTTGCTATGCCCTATCAGTGTCTTGTTTCTGCTATGTTTGAGGCGGGCAGTGGGCTATGTTTTGGCTTAGTTTTCTGGTTTTTGTTTGTGCAGTGCTTTTGCGGCTGGTACCTTGTGTGCCATGTCCTGTTTCTTTTGTTGTCTCTTTTGGGTAATGGTTGGTCCCTTGCCAACCATAGGTTGTTATCTTGAGGGAATTTGACGTATGTTAGTATGGTTGATCGTTTTCCGTAGATGCTATTTTTCTTCGACTTCTTATAATATATATTTTTTTTGCTCATCAAAAAAAAAGAACAACAATATTTATTATATATATATATATAATTTTATTTATTTATTTATTTTAAGACTAACTGTTATTATATATATACTTGTTTGACCAGTCAATTATAGGGAGAAGAAAGCTACATGTGACTATTTTCAACCCCATCTAATTAAAAAAAAAATTGAACATAAAAATCCCAAAAGTCATCATTTGTGCTTAAAGCTTTTCTCCAAACCAAACAAGGTCTTTAAGTTACTTGGCCACCAAGAATGGAAATCCCATGTAACCATTTTCATGATTTTTAAATTAAAGGAAACTAGAGAAGCAAATTAAAGTAAAAAATTCCATTTCCGCCATAGTAACAACTTAAAACCTTGTCTCCCAATAAAGTCAAACAATACTTAGCAAGAAATACCCAAATATAGGATCAATTCCAAATAGTTACACTAAGGAAAGAGGAGATGGGTAGCAGAGGTGGAGGAGGAGCGGGCAATAGGGGGAGAACATTCAGAGATGAAGGAGGAATGGGCAACAGAGGGAGTACATTCACATTGTTCGTCGATAATCTTCCTTTAAACATGTATAACAACTGGCTTAAAGAAATTTTTAGCAACTGTGGCAGAGTATTGGACGCCTGCGTCCCAACTAAGATGCGAAAAAACTCGAATACCAAATTCGGCTTTGTTTGGTTCAGTGGAATGAGGGATGTGAACAAAGCCATTCGTACACACAATGGCGCTTGGTTGAGGGGACAGAGATTGAGGGTTCAGCTTACAAAGTTTGGCCCAGAGCAGAAGAGGGCGAAAAGGACTGGGATCATCACAAACAAGGAAGACAACAAACCCCACAAACACAAAGAATCAACACGTGATGGGAAATCTTACATGCAAGTTCTTAGATGAAGTGAAAAGGATACAAATAGCAAAGGAGGTGAGGACATAATTGTTGCGTTGGAATTTAGGAGTCATTTTGAAAAATATTTAAAAATAAGAAATTTAAAGAATGTTCAGAAAAATCTTTTAACATCTTGAAAACTAAATTTTGAAAACTCTTTTTTGTTGAAAATAGAGTCGCTACTTAGTTTTTGAGAAAAACTAAAAAATAAAATTGGCTACTGATTTTTAAAACATTGACCAGAGAAAGAGGGTTTGGGGGATAAGGTACAAATCGATAAAGGTGTTAGACACTCTGTTCGTCCAACCGTAAAGTTAGCATCTACTAATCATCATTGGTTCTTTAATATGATTTCTCAAATGCATGCAAATAAAAAAATGAAGGTAAAGAGATAGCATCCAAAATCAATTATGAAAAATACATAATATATGTACATAGCACTCCAAATCAAGGATACATGGTACGCATACCCACATGTAATATTATTTAAACAATTTAAACTAGCATGATTTGGTTAAAAGAATAAAAAATATGCTAAAATTGCTAAAATTACCTAAATATAGATTGCAAACAAAAATAAGCTAATCTATTCTATGCATGATTTAAAAAAAAAAATCAAAACATATATGTTATCAAAATAAATTAGGTAGAAATGAGAAATACATAAAAAAAAAAGATAAAATTCTACATTAAAAAAAAACCTACTAACAAAGAAAAAAAAGAAGAGTTTTGTAACAAAATAGAATTTAAAATTCCAAAAGAAAAGAAAATGGGTTTGAAAAAAGAAAGAAATATAAAAAGATTAAAAAATACTATTAATAAGAAAATTTAACTATTTATATTTTATATTTTAAAAGGAAATAAAAGAAAAATAAAAGAAATGAAATGGATAAAAGAGTTTTAATCTTGTTAAAAGGGGAAAATAGTTTGAAAGTTTTTTTGTGATCTTTGGGTCTCAAAATAAAAGATAAAAATAAAGTATGTGCTATGAAAAGAAAATATAATAATAGAAAAAAAAAAGTTTTGTAAGAAAAAAGAATACTAAAGAAATGCTAAATAAAATTTTATAAATAGATTAAAACTAATAATAAACTATACTATTATTAAAAGAACATGATAATGAAAAATGAAAGCTAAAATATTAAACTAACGCCCAAAAAACAATTAAATTAATATCACAAAAAAAGAAAATAGAATATTTTGAGAAATTTTTAAAGAAAATAATAAAAAAAAGAAAATAATGTGCCAGACTAATACTTGAAAGTAAATGGACATTAAATTGAAAGAAAAGTAAAGAAGAAAAAAAATAAATGCTAGAATATTAAATTACTATAAAAAGAAAAAGAATGAAAAGAAATGAAGCATTTGTTTTAAATGGGTGTAATATTGACTATTACAACAATTTGTTATGTAAGTACTTAAATTATAACAATTAATAACATTAATAAGTTGTAATTGTCAAAAAAAAATCTTAGTACTATTTAACAATAAAACAATTTATAATAAACTTAAAATGTAAGTAGGTAAATTTACAAAACAAGTAAACTACATAAGCTAAAGTATGAATTTAAATATAAATATAAATGTAGTAACTAATAAGCAAAACAAGAATATAGTTGAAATAAATACATGAAAATTAACCCGTTCACTCCAAAAGGGAGAAGATGGAGCTGGAAGGATCGGGGATCCAAGCGGAATACCTAGATTGTTACAAAATTCTCAAATTGGGGGAATGCGCTCCAATGCTCCAATCATCGGGTAGTGATCCCAACTAGTGTTGTAGGACTTCGGAGATTTGACTTAAGGTATTTCGGTAGGATTTCAGCGTCGAGGCTCGGAATTACTCAGCGTTTCAGCAAAATTTCTCTTACTAAACCTCTCTCTAGTTTTCTGCCTCTGTAAATGTACCAGAGGTACGGTATTTATAGAGTTTCTCAACTAATGAGATGTTGACACATTTTTAGACACATTAGGCCATTTGGAGTTGGCGGCCGCCACAATGTGAGTTGGCGGTTGCCATGTTAGCGTTGGCGGTCGCCATGTTGGAAAAGGCTCCACAAGGTTTTATTGGCGGTAGTTACAATGGAGTTGGTGGTCGCCATATTTGGGAATTGCTTGGACAACAAGTTATTGATTTTGAAAGTTTTTTATGGTTAAGGTTCAAATTCCGAGCTTAGATCACTTCTTGATGATCAAACTGAAGCACTTGTTTCACCTGTTTTTATCATCGAATCCACCTAAGATTGGGTGGGGTTAAATTGGGGTGTCTACAGTTGCCATTCTTTGATATGACTCGTATAACAATGCGTGATACAAGTTATATCAAAGATTCAGAGACAACAGCTATTTGATCGAACCATCAATCTTAGGCCACAAACACACAAGTATACGTATGATGTTGGTCGTACTTGAACTTTCATCGAGTTGCCTATGTACCCCTTTTGCTAGAGATAAGACCAAAACGTAGTTCCTTGAGCAAAATACAAATGTAACATGATATAGATGTTAACATGATACTGGTATAATCGAACAAATCCTAAAAATCGAGTTAAGATCTAAAGGGAGTGTAAGCAAGTCAAAGATTGAATTTTAAGATCTAAGAACTCAGTTGAGGGTAAAATAATTAAAAGAATCGAGTTAAGATTCAAGAAATTATCTTAACCGAAAAAACGATGACGAATTGATCTGTCGAGTTAAGACTTCACAATTCTGAGATAGAAGCGGGATAAAATAACTAAAGCCAAATTTATGACTTAAATTTAAATTTATCGGAAGGAAGCTGTGAATTAACTGGTCGAGTTAAGACCTGAAAATTCGAAACGAGGTACGAGATAAAAATAATTAAAAAGTCTAGTTACGGCTTTAAAATTAAATTTATCGAAGAAAAATTATGAATTAATAGGTCGAGTTAAGATATAAAAATTCGGGATAAGATGTGTGATAAAAATAGTTAAAAGTCTAGTTACGGCTTTAAAATTAAATTTATCGAAAAAAAATCACGAATTAATACGTCGAGTTAAGATCTAAAAATTCGGGATAAGATGTGAGATAAAAATAATTAAAGGCCTAGTTACGGTTTTAAAATTAAATTTATCTGAGAAAAATACGAATTAATAGGTCGCGTTAAGATCTAAAAATTCAGAACGAGATACGAGATAAAAATAATTAAAAATCTAGTTACGACTTAAAATTAAATTTATCGGAAGAGAATCATCACAAAAAAGATGGTAAAAAATAATAAAATTTTAAGGATATACATAAAAACACAAATAACACATAATAAAAAAACAAAATTACTTATGTATTTTTGAAAATTATTTTTGTTAATAAAGTACACACAAAGACGAAATAAAACACCTACAATAAAAATATATTAAAATATAATAAGCATATCTATAACAACAAAAACCGCCCAAACAGCCTCCAAAACACCATAATGATGATCTGACATAGTAGTCACTAAGACAGAAGATACGTGGCGTTTGACATTCTAGCGGCCGCCAAGGTGAAATCCCTCTGACATAGAGGCCGCCCACTTCAAACCCTTATAACATGGCGGTCGCTATGTGTCCTCTCACTATCTTGGCAGTCGCTATAATAGAAAGAGGCGGCCGCCAACTCCAAATGCGAATAAGGGCGTTTGAGGCATGCGGGGTGGGCTCACTTTTCACCTTCTCACTCTCTCTCTAGCCTCCCTGCGCTCTTAAACTCCCTCTCGCTCTTCCTTGCCTCTAAACTCTCTCTTGCTTTCTTTTTGCTCCTTCTTGCTATCACACAATGTTTACTCTTCTATTTGTGATCCCATTCCTTTTCATGGCGGGCCAGGGACAGAGAGATGACGACTTAAGGGCACGACGGGATTCTGTTGCTGCTGAGAGTTCCTCCATGGGGACTCTTAGGGATACGACCACCAGTCAGCTTGCCGGTAGGGTCACTGCTACGCAGCCTAGCGCTGCGATGGATGCTCTTCTACTTGAGGCAAAGCGTGCCTCTCACTAGGCTGCCGAGGAGGAGGCACGAGCTGATGCTGAGGCACAGGCAGCTGCAGACGCTGCCGCCGAGGCTATGGTAGTAGACTTTTTGGATCCGAACGCTGGAGAGGGTGATCCAGCGCCTTTTGACCCACATACTTACGATCTAGCCCCTCATCGCGTAGTATACCGCGGAATGAGACGCTACGAGCCTCCTAGCGATTCCATCGCTACTGATGTTCTCTTGCGGGAGCTTGACCACCATATCTCTTGTTAGCGACGTTCGGTAGGTTATCTATCTCTACTGTTTCAAATTCAAAACATATTTTTATGACACAACAAACGTAGATGCATGCCTAGAATCCCCTATGTAATATGATGATAATTTGATAACTTGTGCATGGTTTTTCATATTTGAATATAAAGAACTTAGCTTTAGGTACCTATGTAATAGAGTTTAAAACAGAATGGATACTAGGATTTGAACAAACAATAAGAGGGACAATTTATTTGTCACGAAAAAGGGTTTGAAAAATTTTATCTTATTTTTTAAGAAACACATAAAACTAAGTGGTGGATTGATTTTTTTTTCTTAAAAAAATTCTAAAATATTTTGAAAAATTTTAGAAAAAAAATCTTAGAAACAATTTAAAAAATTTTTAGAAAATTTTAGTAAACTTTTTTTTGAGAAAAATTCTAAAAATTTTGGAAAATCTTAAAAAAAAATTCTAAAAAATTTTTTAGAAACAAACTGAAAAGTGATAGCTATAATAACCACCAAAATGATAAAATGTATGTTCAGTACTATAACTGTCACAAGTATGACCATTACAAAAGTGAGTGTTGGTCAAAATCACAAACTGAACAAGTTAGCGAAGAGGCTAACATTGCAAAAGCATATCCATTTGAAAAAGAGTCGTTAATGCTATTGGCACATAACTCAACCCATGAAGATGAAGATATATGGTTCCTTGACTCTAGAGCTAGCAACCACATGACCGGGAAAAAGAATCTATTCAATGAACTTGATGAGATAGTTCATGAAGAAATCTTGCTCAGCGACTTCACCAAAGTGCCAGTTTGAGGGAAAGGTGATATTTGGATCAAGCGGAAAGATGGAGGTTGTGCTATCATCTCCAATGCCTACTATGTGCCAGGTCTAGAGACCAATATACTGAGTCTTAGACAATTTCTAGAGAAAGACTATGAGATTAGCCTAAAAAATACGGAGATGACTATTAAAGATGCTCGAGGAATGCTGGTCACTCAAGTGAAGATGACAAAGACCAGAATGTTTGCTTTAACAATTTAACTAGAAAAGTCGAAGCATGAAAGTGTTACAGCAGTTATGCCACTTGAGCCAACTCACACGGATGTGTTAAAAGGGACATAATCAATACAAAATTCAACCTGAATCCTCAAAGAGTGCAGAATTGAGACTTAAAGAAGTAAAACTAACATTGAAGAGAGAATTGATTGTCATGACATAAGTTCGTAGAGATCAGCAGACGCATCCATCTGGTTTCCCTACACCACGGAGGAATGAGAATAAAAGCTCAATGATTGATGATATGAAGTTGTTCTATCTACATGTGAAAAGTGATCCAGGTGTAATCGGAAAGACTATCGAGAAAGTGAAAGTGATCTACAAGATCAAGGAAAGAAATGAAGTAAATGTTCAGAGATACAAAGAAAGAGAGAAGACAAATGTTCGTGAGGACAAGATGTGGAGAGTTAAGTTTAAAGGGGTGAAGTTGCCTAGAAAACAGGACGAGTTCACAGCAAACACATATTTTGCCACCACATGGTTGGAGGGGGTAATTTGTTAAGCCACCCACGTGGTGAAAAATTGATGAAGAAGAAGCCAAATAGGAAGCAAAGTCAAGAAGACAAGCAGCCGCCAACATCCGCTGAAAATCTCAGCGCTGTGATTTGCAAATCTCAGCTGAAAATCTCTTCTTTCCAATTGTCATAATTTAGCCTCCGAGAACATATGCTTTTGTCCCCTCTATTCTCCTATATATGTATCATTAGTGTGTGTTGAAAAGATGTGTGTTGAGGAGTTGTGAGAATAAGCCAGTGAGAGAAAATATTGTGGGAGTTTGTATTTTTGTCAAATTTGTGTGAAATCAAAGTATTGAGTACAATCCTTACTGAGTTTTAATCACCACAAGTGATTGAGTATTTTCCCTTCATCCAACACTTTTGGCTTTGATTTTTCTAATTAAGTACTTTTACCTTTGCCATTTCTTTGTCTTCATCGCTATCAGTGCAATCATTATCAATATTCATCCATCCATCAATCCATCTTATCTTGCTTATGAAGTCTATTAATTAACCCGAACATTTGAGGGGAGTGAGGGTTAGAAAGAGGGCATGTTATGATCAAATATCATGGGCAGCAACAAAATTGCTTCTTGTGTAAAAAAAAAGAAGCACCTGGTACATATTACATAGCATCAAACTATAATCCTAAATGGTGTCAAACTAATTAGAAACCAAAACTAGTATGGCATCCAAATATAGATTCCTGAATTAATGAAACAAAACCAGGATTGTTGAAATAATGCAATATCCAATTTTATAGTATGGCATCGGATTGCAATAGAAGTGGTATAAATAAATTATAACATCTATAAGGATTTTTTTTAACATTTATAACTAGTTCAAGAGGACTCGGGGTAACAGTTAACAGACCTTGACTGTAGCTCTTCTTGGTACCTCTCTAAAACTTCTTGTTCTGCTTGCAGTAACCTTTCCTTTTCATTTTTTATATTTTCTGAAATTATAATGTGACAACAAAATTTCAGCAATAACTCTTATTTAAGCAGCTAAGTATGCAAAAGAGTAAAAAGAAACTCAATATCAATACTCTCCCAGTCCCAAAAGAAAAAAAAAACTAAAGGTAAAACAAGCGAGAATGATATTGTTTTAACTTGTTCTTTATTAGCTAGCAAATTATTTGTTGTTGGATGGAGAGATTCTAAAAACTCCAATGGCTTTACTAAAAGTTCTTTATGAATCTCTGTGTCAAAAATATTGATCATTTAAATATCTTGCATAAGCAATGAAATCAAACCATTCATGAACACATACCTTCTTCACAACCTTAGGAATTAGAATATTGAGGACATCACAGAAATCCAACAATTTTTCCTTTACACATTTGTCAAGTCTCTCCTTAATTTTAGCCTTGTATTTTTCTTGTTGTACAGAGAAAAAAAAATTCAAAAAACATTAGTTTTTCTATTTTTCCAAGAAGCAGTGTTGCACCAATTGTAGCACTGAAAGAATTAGCAATAAAGTCAATAGGCAAGCCAAATAGCCAGCCATCACCCAATTGGTAGAGGTCAACTATCAAATAAGATTCAATTTAAGTTAGATTCTTTTTTTCTTATAGTGAAGTGTCGATAATCAACCCAGAAATCATATTCAGCTCCCACTAATAGCATAAATACTTGTTTATATACATGTTCACGAGGTACCTGTTAAACCAATGCCCAGTGATGTAAAAAAGTTTTATAAGTTCACATAAACATCAATTTATATATATACATGAGTGCATCAATACACCTAACAAATAAAAACATAATTTAGTAAAATAAAGATTATTAATTATTGTCTGTTGGAGGATTGATGAAAAAGCCTAATGATCAATGAAAAGAAACCATTTCAAATCCCAATAACAGTAAGAAATTAGGATTGCACCCTTTCTCTGGTTTTTTTGTCTGAAAACAAAAAAAAAAAACAAATAGATGTTAATAATAGATTGTATACCTCCCATAAATTTTCATGCACCTTATTGGCCAACAATTTAGATAATTGAGAAATGTCCCAAAATATCTAAGAACCTGGCATTACCAATAAGTGTTTGAAGCATAAGAATCAAGAACTATGTTGGAAGAAATTGTTTTTTCCCACGTGAACATAACTTTTCAGTTAATTATTTTTTTACAATTAAAAAAAGATATTGTTTTTGCTCACGTGAACAATGGTCAAGCTAGCCAATTAAAATTTTAAGGAAGACAATGTAATGAAAATATAGTTCTGTGCTAGCTGCACGGACAATTGTTACTAATTATAGGTGATAGGTTCAAAGTCGGGGAAATAACCAAAATGTCTGAGAAGATGGTAGGCACTTTATGACTCGGGATCGCCGCATGAGGAGAGAGCGGAGGCAACCCTAGGGGAGAGAGAGAGGGCAGAGGAGAGAGAAGCATAAAGTTGGAAAAGAATGGAGGATGAACAACAACCTTTAAAATAGGAGAATGAGCACCTTTATAGAGGAGATAAAGGAGCCCGAAGGCTGCTAGAAGCACATGCTCTGCCCATTGTCGTGCTTTAGAGAACTATATTCTTTAGAGTGGTCAGTGTACTTCTTGTATTCTTGTATTAAGACCCATTTCTCTCTAAGGTTGGTCAGAATGGAGCCACCCCCAAGGGTAGAGTAAGCCAAGTAACTCTGGCAATCCCTCAACTCTCGCTTCAATACCTCAATCCTCCAAATTAAGTCCAAGCGAGGTTTTCTAAACCTTGCTCCCAGCCTAGGTCTTGTCATGAAATTTTATCCTTAAGTGTAAAGAGAGTTATAAACTCTATTGAGGGAATAGAGGGGTTGTCTGGAGCCAACCTCTCTTAAGCAACTTGAGTTGGTGGGTCGGAGCTAACCCATGATGAGCTAATAGAACTGTATTAGGTTAGAGCGATCTCTTCTCGAGCGAACGAAATGGAGTTAGTCCAGAGATGAATGACCATACTTGCCTCTACTCTTTCACAAGAATAGAAGTGGTCCAAAAATCAAAATACCCTCATCATATAAAAGAGGGAGGATCCCTCGTTTAGGTCCACTTTGGTCTTGGAAATACTCTATCCTTGCTCCAAATTCCCTAAGCTAAGCCAAGAATTTTTGGACTTTGAAAAAAAGTTATAGCAACAATTTTAAAAAATGGGGTTTTGGAGCGATAGGTTTTGGAGGGACCAACTTTGGAGCGACCTAATCTGAATAATTCATTTTGGAGCAATAGAGCACTCACTTTTGGAGCGACTTTTTTTTGAACTTAGTCAGTCATTTTGCCCTCCTTTTTTATTTATTTATTTATTATTACTATTTTCAAATAAATACATAATTTATTTATTTATTACTTTGGGAGCCCCACGAATTAAAAGAAGAGGACTTCGACGCTAAGTGATTAGAGAGAGATATTTTGGAGCCAAGACTTTGGAGCAACCTAAGCTTGAGCCATAACCTAATCTAGAGCAACCAAAGTCTTGAGTCATATCCTATTTTGGAGCAACCCAAGTCTCGGAGCAGCGAACGGCCAGAGAAAGGAGAGCTATTTGGTTTGCCTTTAAACAACTGTTTTGGAGCAGCGACTTGGTGCAACAGGTTTTGGATATCTCGTCCCTTGATTTCCACGTAAGACGAGAGAGGGGTAAAAATAGCGGCTCAACCTAGGGTTTTTGGCACAAGCCAGCAGGGTGCGGTGAGCCAGGTTTCGGCCTTCAGAGATTTTCACGCAAGGGTTGAGACGATTTTGGAGCAACCCAAAGTCTTGAGCCAAAACCTTTTTTGGAGAAGCGACTACAGTGAAACTGCCCTCTTTTTCTCCCTTTTTTATATTATTATTATTATTATTATTATTATTATTATACATCAGGCATCCTTTGAAGCAATCAATTGTGGACCATCCAAATTTAGAGGCATAATAAGAGGAGAAACAAAAGCCAGCAGTTCAAGCGTAGGGTTTTGGAGCAAAGTTTGTAGCTTGAGAGATAGTCCTCAAGCAACGGTTTTGGAGAGAGAGGAAAAACCTGCTGCTCATTCCAGGGTTTCGGTGCAGCTTATTTTGGAGCTAGAAACGGAGCATCCTGCTTCAAAGCGTAGGGTTTTTTTAACGCTTAAGTTTCTTAAAAGTATAAGAAACTTAATTCTTTAAATAGAATCTCAAAATAAGAATTTTGAGAAGTTAAAATAAAATAAATGAAGAGATTTTCTTATATTAAATTTTTTTAAAGATAACATTTTAATGAAAATTTTCATTTAAACTTTCCTTTTCAAACCAAGTTTTAAAATAAGTATTTTAAAGAGATTATTTTCTTGTTAAAGATTAAGTAAGAATAATAGGATAAGTCTAATTATAAATTTTCTTATTAAAAATGCAAATTTTGGAATTTTTTTATAAAAATCAGATTTTAAATTAAAAATTTAAGATAAATCCTTTATAAATTTTAAAGAAATTTAAACATAATATTTTTCTACAAATAAGTATTAGTTATAATTTAAAATAAAATATCATAAGGAAGGAAAATAGAATAGATTGAATTAACTACTTACAAGTTACAAAGTTACATAAGTATAAGAGATCATACTAAAATTAGTATTTTTATAATTGTGTCCGGATGTGGAAAATCATTTACTAATTCCTACAAAAGTGAGGTGACCTATTCGATATCTAAGTTAGTTCTTATATCACACTGATACTCATCATGCTATAAATGTGATAGAAATGATAATAAATCATAATGATCATGAAAGTAAAAATGATAATAAAATGGAATAATCAAATGAGTAAGAATAATCGTTTAAATGGCATCCCGACTGTTAGGGGACGATAAGCATACCAGTAAGACAAGGTAATATGGGTGGAGTCACAGCCAGATGACTGTAAGGAATGATCATATCTACCGTTTCTTATCAAAGGATCGCTCCTTACTAAATGCTGCCAGAACTATTAGAAAATATTATTCTAAAATTGTGAAATTGATAATAACTCAAATATTAATGAATTCACACTAGTTTTGCTAATGAATATTGTATTTCATATGTGAGGTGACCCACAAAAAGGAAATGTTTTTGCTAAAAGGTGTTCATGATTTGCTTACAATCACTCCCATGCACAACTAGCAAGTTTTGGAGATTTTTGAAATGAGATTGCTGAAACATGTAAATGAAATTTTCCTTTTATGATAATGAAATCCGTTTATTTCGAAATTCTTTTGCTGTTTGAAAATGAGAAATCTTCTAAATGGAGATAAAGAAAGAGGCATCGGATGCGTTTTGATCACTGGCATGTAATGGACGCCATATATAAAAATAGATCGTGACAAAGAGAACCTTGGCATTTTCTAGTAAAGCTTCTCCGATTTTTTTATTGAAGGTTAAATGGCGTTATCCCACCTAATCATATGCCTCTTTTTTTTTTTTGGAGCTATAGTATTTGGAGATCCCGGCCGTTGAGTTTTAGAGTGATGTTGTGGAGCAAGTGCCAACCTAATTTTGGACCCAACAGATTTTGGTATTTGAGTCATATTATTCCGTTTTTCTTTAAGTAAGGTATGCTTCACTCAGTCATATCATTCCAAGTTACTCAGTATGTGCCTAGCTTTTCGTTTCATTTTAAATAGGTGGAAAACACAAGCATTGAGCTTTAGGGTCTTGGGCCGATAAAGGGGGGCTCGAGCCATGGGTGGTGAGCCATGCTCGAGCCAAGGAGTAGAGCCGAATTGTAATATGGGGTCAAGTGTAGTTAAACTCATCTATCCTGAATCATGGTAACTGAATTTTCTATGACTTTTCCTTTTTTCAGGGTGAAGTTTCTTAAGCCTAAGACATCCTAAGCTAAGAACTTGGTCTTCATGCATACAAACTTGAATTCAAATAAACTGTAGCTCTCTTTTTTTTCTTTTTTTATGCAGGAGTTTTTGGCATCTAACTTGAGTCATAGTGAGGTCTCGAGGAGTAGGAAAGGAGATTATTCACTTTGATAGAGTTGGCTCGACTCAACTAAGTGGAGGGTAGACAAGTACCGCTCAACATGTTCCACTCGTTTTAGCTGAACTATCACGCCCTCGACTCGAGGCACGTGAACCCACAAGGCAACCCAACCTCATTTAGTAAGTGATGGGAACCTTTTTGCATAATCTCACTTCCTAAACTTAGTTTATTGTCAAACTTATTATCTTCCAGAGCTTGGTCATTTGAACCCAACCACACTAAACAATCTTAGTATCATTATCCTTCTTCCAATTCCATAACATAAATCACCAACTCACAAACTTATGACGGTGTTACTTATTCTTTTACTTAATTTGAAGGGAACTTTACTCCTCGATTTACCAAATAATCTTAAGTATAAATCTTTAAAAAAATTTTAGTAGAATTTTTTCTTTTTTTTGATCTATTCCAAATTATTTATTAACCTATCAATCTCAAATACAATTTATACTCAGGCTCTGTCTGAATTTCAACTCACAATCACAACTTAACAATCACATAACTATTAGGATTTTAAGGGCTCAAATCCCCTACGCAGCAGAAATAGGAACATAGGTTTTAATCCACACAAAAAAAGTAAAGAACAAGAACAAGAACACGAATATACGCGGCTCGGCTGACTGCCTACCTGCACGGGACAAGAAGAAAGAATCCACTATTATCAATAAGG
This sequence comes from Heliamphora exappendiculata, assembly GCA_034768845.1. NCBI lineage: Eukaryota > Viridiplantae > Streptophyta > Magnoliopsida > Ericales > Sarraceniaceae > Heliamphora > Heliamphora exappendiculata. Next base: position 14,688 of record JAOTRH010479750.1, read on the forward strand.
ATTACAATCACTCTCTCTTACACTCACACTGTATCTGTGGCCTCAAACTTAAACCTCTCACCATCTCTCTATACTCTCTTTAATCTCTCTACTGAGCCCTCTTAAGTGTATAGATGACCTTAGGATTTTTATGAAACATAAAACCCTTATATAGGTAGCCTCTAGGTTAAAACTTAACCCTAATTGCCACGCAAAAAATTGCTGCTGTGTCCAGACCGATCGATTCGTCTTTAACAGGTCTCAGTTTCTCTGCCTTCTGCAGAGATCCTACGCCTATGTTGACCCACTTTTTAGCCCTCCAATGCTGTCCAGGCGTCCTACCGAGCATGGATACCAAAATTCGAGACATCAAACCAACAATCTCCACCTTGACTCGAATTTCTAAACCATCACCATCTTGAATATCTGTCGGTTGCCTCGTCGTACACCCCATTCACAGGTATGGGTGCTCCACCTTCTCTGTTCATTAACTTGAATAAACTTGGACCAAATTCATGTCACACTTGAACTTGACTCTCTTGCAATCAGCCAGCCTCTTATTCTTAGATAGTCTTCCAAACTCTCAAGTCTCAGCTTTCTATGGTAACTCCACATTCTTTGACATTGCTACTTGCTTCTGATCTTTGCCTGATCTTCCCGTAGCTTTTCTGTGACCTGAAGGTTCTCCACTACTTTGTTTCTGCTGCTGTTGATTTGAAACATCTTCACCCAATTTTCTAAGTAAACTTTTTTGATAGAACTCTACCTCGATTGATGCACCATTCTTCTGACTTTCTGACATACTCTGCTTATTAGCCTGACTAAGCCCAAAATGTCTGTTCTCGTGCCATATCTACTGGATTTTACCTGTGTGATAGTGATAACTTCACCTACCACCGTGTCCCCTACTAATCTGTAGAGACCATTCACTTTCTGTCCTTTCATGATTATCATAGCCCCTCTGCTAATTTTCATTGCTTCACCCTTTGCTGTGAACCCATAACCTAGAGAATCTAATGATTCTAAAAAAATAAATTTTTTTTTAATCCCGAAACATGCTTGACATTCGCCAAAGTCCTCATAATCCCATCAAAAATCCTAACTTTGACTTTATCTATTCCAATTGACTAACACACTGAGTCATTCCCCATTAAAACAGTACCCCCGTTGCAAGACTTATACGAGTCAAACCATTCTCTAACTGGACACATATGATATGAGCATCATGAATCTAATATCCATGACTTTGACAGAAAATTAAAATCTAAAGAAACTGAAAGTGCATCTCAGTCTACCTCACTGTCTGACGATTTTTCGATAAAATTGACAGATTCTACAGACGTTTTTCCACTCTTCCTTTCTTCAAGATGCTGCTTTAATTCTTGGCACTAGCTCTTAAAGTGACCAGTTTTGTGGCAATAGAAGCATTCCACGTTCTTTCTTGTACGTGACTTGGATTGAAATCTCCCTTTATTTGAACCCTCTTCACTAGATCTACTCCTTCTTCTGCTTGACTCAGACTTAGCCAACAACAGTCCGTCTCCTTCTGATTCACCATCCATCTTCATCTTCTCATGTGACAAAAGAGCACCAATGACCTCTTCAAGCTCTAGAATGTCCTTCCCATACATCAGAGTCGTCACCAGATGATCATAGAATGTTGGAAGCGATGCCAATAGGAGTATTGCCTTATCCTCATCATCAACCTTTACTCCAAACCTGGATAATTGTGTGATGAGCATATTAAATATGTTGAGATGCTCTAAAAAGTTTGTATCTTTTATCATCTGTAGTCCATACAGTTGTTTCTTCACGTACAACTTATTGGCTATATACTTCTTCATGTAGAGACCTTCTAGCATCTACCAGATCTCGTGTGCTGTCTCCACATCAAGCACATTGTGAATAACTTCGTCTACCAAATTCAATCGAATCGAACTCGCGGTCTTGGAATCAATGTCCTCCCAATCGTCATCGATCATCTTCTCTTGCTTCCTTGTCTTGTTGAGTAACGCCTCGAAGACACCTTGCTAGATCAGCAGATCCTTATCTGTCTCTGCCATAGGGCAAAGTTATTCTTATTGATAAACTTTTCAACTTCATATCTGATGTTCACCATCTTTACTACAATCAGGTGATCAAGACAATAACCAATGCTTTAAGGCCAGTTGTTGAGATTTTAAGGGCTCAAATCTCTTACGCAGCAAAAATAGGAACGTAGGTTTCAATCCACACAAAACAAGTAAAGAATAAGAATACGAATATACATGATTCGGCTTACTGTCTACCTCCACGGTATTAAAAAAAAGAATCCACTATTATCAATAAGGATTATAATCACACTCTCTCTCTCTCTCACTCACGCTATATCTGTGGCCTCAAACTTGAGCCTCTCACCGTCTCTCTATACTCTCTTTAGCCTCTCTACTGAGCCCTCTCAAGTGTGTAGATGACCTTTGGATTTTTATGAAACGTAAAACCCTTATATAGGCAGCCCTTAGGTCAAAACTTAACCCTAGTCGCCGCGTAAAAAATTACTGCTACACCCAGACCGATCGATTCGTCTATTAGACCGATCGATCCGTCTTTAACAGGTCTCGATTTCTCTGCCTTCTGCAGAGATCCTGCGCCTATGTCGACCCACTTTTTAGTCCTCCAATGCTGTCCGGACGTCTTACTGAGCATGGATACTAAAATTTGAGGCATCAAACAAACAATAACTACTAATTTTTCCAGCACTGTGGTTTCGTCAACTTAATCCAATCCTCTACAAACATCCTATCATTTAAGAAAACTTCTGTCCTTTACACTTCAAAACATAAGTCTAATAATCAGCCACGTGAGACATATATATATATATATATATACAAAGAGATATAAATGCATATTTCTTTACACGCATCCGTGAATTACCAATGACATTACAAATTCTATAATATTAAATGCATTACTTAAAATTATAAACTACAGACATCTTCCCTTCTTCATTTCTTTAATCTCTAACCAAACTTCATGTGGCCTTTTTGCCTTCCTCTTTAAACCTGTAAAATGTTTGATGCAACCAACGTGAGCCAAAACTCGTAGGATAAAGACTAAACAAAATGCAATGCATAATTTATGAGGTATGAATAAACAAGATATTGTGCAACAACCTTCAAATAATATCTTTACTTGTTTTCTAACTTACTCACACCATTTATTGAAAACTTTTAAGGTTAGTATTGATTTATTTGATTTCTTGTCATCAATTTTTTTTTACTTTGTTTCTTAACTCATCTTTTAGCTGTGTACACCTTTTATTTCCATTGAAATTGCTACCCTTATACATATAATATTTAATTTTATTTTCTTCCTTTTTAATTACATTTTTCTTTTTACTTCTTTAGTTCTCATCTTCATTTTCATTTTCGCTTTAATAAGATATCGGATACCAACGCACCCTTATCTATTATAATATCATTAATTTTTCTTTCCGTTTATAAGTTCCTTATACACAGTTACATCTTTTTTTATTTCATCAATCCAATACTGGACCGACGTAGGGTGCAACTTATCGAAACCCCTCTATTTTTTTATTAGATTACGCGAAGCCACTGGGTAATAGATAACTCTATAACTCACCTCTACAATAATCTGATACCAATCTCGGGTGCAACTTATACAAACCATTGAATAATAGATAACTTAATAACTCACCACGACAATACCCGTTTTATGGATCTCACTCAAGGGAACACGGTACCCAAATCCATTTTACGGGAATTAACTCAAGGGAACACGGTACCCAACTTGCGCAAGTTTTTGGTATTTCACTGTGAAGTTAGTCAAGCCCAACTTATGACATTCACATCAATCATCATAGGTTTAATATTTTATTAAAACATCATTATTCATTAGTAATCGGGAGTCCATCTCCCCAATTTAATTCCAAATCATATTTCATTGTACCACTATTAATCACAACTCACACATGTACACATATAATCAACTGCTTATCAAATCAAATTCACCTTTTTTACCTTTAAATTCATTCTCCTCTCATTATATTTTAGTATTCCTTTCAATAAACTCAAAATTATTTTGTCAAATGTTTCCACATAAAAATTCTTTAATTTAATCATAATTCCACAATTCATCCATACTTCCGATCACATCATTAATTCAATTTATTAAGTTTAGGCATTCCCATTTCTTGACCTCAACCACACTTTATGGGTTCCATTATATCACTAATCTCACACAAGTTTCCATAATTACTTCTTTTCACATTTCCCAATTCCCATGGGCCCTATGTCAATTTATCATATAATTTCGTCACGTGAGTCACGAATGAAATTAAAATTTTCAAAGTTTCTTGAGTTTTCAAGTAAACTACCAATTCGCTCATTTGATGCGAGCTAACCAATTATGAGTTTCAACAACAACATATAGTAATCCCACTATGATTCGTATTATTCTTGTGACACAACTTCAAACATTCTTTTTTATAAACTAGATATCAAGAAATCAAGGTTTCAAAGTTTAACTCACTTAATACCGTGTTAGTAAGTTCTAGAACTTTATCCTATCGTCTTATTCAATGTGCAATCACTAGAAATTTTCATATATTTATACCAAGTTTTCCATCTAATCTAATAAGATTTAGATTTTATTAAATTAGGTTACAATTCAAAACGATACCAAGCCCCAAAGTTATGATTACTACGTGAAGACTTCAATTTCATATTTGAATTCAACACTTAAGTTTTTAAGCCAATCAATTTCAAGAATTTAAGATTTACATCTTAAGTATCTCAAATTTTATTCCTATCTTAAGTCCAATGCCAATGTAATTTTAACTTACCAATTTAAGTAAGTGATTTACACAAATAAATCATAAGCATATCAAGCATTTCATATTTTCCCCATGTTCTACCATATATATTATTCAGCCAATGTAAACTAACAATATTGGTGGTTCTAACATCATGTACTAATTCAATTATAACCACATTGCTCGAACATTTTAAATTTGTGTATTACACTTGGGTTCTTGAGATTAAATCATCAAATTCACATACAATAGTGGGTTTCAAATCTATAATTACCCATTAAATGCCCAGATTCCACAATTGAGTCCGAATATCCATTAATTTATTTATTCATGAAATCCGACTAGATTATCAATTTAAGCTTTTAACCTATTTAGAATTCAACGGATTAAAGGACACACCCAATTACAAGTCTCAAACATTTAGCTTCAAATACTATTTAGTATCCATAAATTTCAATTCTCGAAATCTTCAATTAACCAAGTCAAGAATAAGAAAAAAATCTTATTCCTCAACCTGAGAACTAGGACTCCACATGAATTTCTCTAAGTTTTATTAAAATCAACACAATTCAATGCAATTCACCCAAATTAGTCTAGATTCTATCTGTTGGAGAATCTAATTTTAGAAATTTGCCCAAATTTTCCAAACTTTGGGTTTCGGCTAGATTGGCTTCTGACTTAGCGAAGCTTCAAAATGTCCCTCGAGTTGATTACACCTCAATTCTTATCCGGTGGCTTCCAATTCCAAGTGTAACTCTATCAATTTGTAACCAAAAAGGCTAGGGTTTAGATAAATTTTCATGGGAGAGAAAAAGAAAGAAAAGGCTAGTTACGACTGGAACAAAAACATACCGCAGGTCTGGGAAATTTTTGGCCTTCATTGCTTTTCTTCTCCTTTGATAGCTCCAAGGTTGAGGTTTAGCCTCCTTAATTCGAGTGATTGAAAAATCTTAAAGCTTTGAGCTTCATCCGAGGCAGAAAATGAAAATGGAGAAACTGAGGACAAAAACACCGGCGGCGTTGGCTGGTGGTGGCTAGGGTGTGGTCACTAGTGGGGATGCGTGAAAGGTGACTCCAATGATCACAGTGGTGGCTGGCTGCACGTTGCACGCCTGGATTCATCTCTCTGTTATTTTTGTTTATCTATGTTTTTCCTCTCCTTAGCTTCGGCTGAGTTGAAATATAACTTTGTATATATTTTTTTTCTAGGTTTCTCTAGAGAATTTCTTTTCCAAACATTCCCTCTCTTTCTCTCCATGCTTCTAGAAAACTCTTCTAATCTTAGGCCTTGTTTACCGCTTGGTTTATATAGTTCATTGTGTTTTACATATTTAATTAATCCCAATTATTATAAATAAGATTTCTAATATTGTAAAATAAATTACAATTTAACATCCCTGGGTCTGGACACATACTACTTGCGCTATATTCCACTACATCGCGTCTTTAGTACCTTAATTATAGCAAAATAACTACTCATAAAATAAAAACGTATTGGGTCGCCACATGCACAACAAGCTATGGCAGCTAGTATAATTTCTTCGGGTGCTAAAAAGAGTTCTTTTAAATGTGGCAAAGATGGAGCGGTTTCTAGCCTTCCAGAAAAGGATTATTGGCATCGTAACCCCTATTTGGGCTCTTCAAATCAGGTTTGGAGCAAGGCCAGTTTAATTTTGATGCTGCAAGTCCTTCGGAGCCTATGCTAGTTATCAAAGAGCTATAGAAAGGCCGTGAATAACTTATCCCACCAGAGTCAGTGTCTCAATTTTTCCTTGAATGGGGAAATTATCCATATTCTTTCACTTCATATGAGAGCTATACTACTTCTTTAGACGAATTTGGTATTTGGACTCTCGAGCTATATTGGTCTGTTTGAGAATCGGCACTATCAAGAACTCTTTGAACTTGTGCATTACTCAGGACAAGGCTAGCTAGGCTCGATACTCTTTTGGCCCGATGGAGCACTAGCTCTCATACATTTATCACTACATAGGGCGAGGTGACTCCAACTCTAGAGGTTGTGGTTTCCTTAACAAGATTGCTATTTTTTGGAGCTTCTAATTCATCGGCCTATCAACTAGATGAGTCTCAGTAGTTGAGTGTCGATGCCTTAAGAGATGCTTTAGCTGAGCCAAAGAGATTGTTGGGCTACCATTAGGGAGGAAAGAATATCGATTCTCAAAAGCGTCCATCTCCTATGAATACTTTTGCAGGCTAGATGCAGTATTGGTATAGAGATTTGAGCTTCTCATATGAGGGCAATCATTGCCATGGGATCTTTTGATCGGGATTTACAAGAAAAAAGGTCTTTCGTGATAAAATTTAATGACAAATTTTATTTTTTTCTCTAAAAATGATATTTTAGTGAGAGAATATCAATTTCGTCACTAATACATACCTATTTTGTGACGAAATTTAAATTCTCGCAAAAAATTTGTTAATTATTAGTGAGGATAATATTTCATCACAATATGTATTTTTTTTGCCACGAAATTTATTTTTTCTCCCAAAAAGGTTCTGAATTATTCGTGACGAATATATTTCATCTTAATATTTATCTTTTTGTGACGAATGTTATATTGCCATCACCAAACAATTTTTAATTATTTACTACGAAAATAATTTCTCACCAATAATTGGTTCTTTTGTGAGAATTACAATTTTTCGTCATAAAAAATATCTAAGGATAATTTTGGGTCACAAATTTTAAGGTTTTGGGGGTGCAATACATAAAATTGGAGGTAAAATTTTTATTTTGCCCTATTTCCTTCACACCTGCCCCTTCTCCCGCTATTCCACTTCTCCTAATCAATCGGTTTTGTTCCCCTGCTTCACGTTCTTCGTCTTCCACATCTTCTTTGTCTTCAATCTCCTCTCTTTTCAATCTATTTTGGTAACTGTTGTCACCGATCCAAACAGCAATCAAAAGAGCGTCTATCGAATCTCTTTGGTCAAAAACTCTAGCTGTGGAGACTTAGTCTGTTTTATTTTTTTAATTAATTTTAGTAACATAATTAAATACACGGAGAAGATTAATATTACATGTAATGTGGGGTTAGCATGTATTGAGACCCCACATATTAATTTGTGATTAATTTCAAGATGACAAAAAATTTCAATTTTCTTGATTCAAATTTAGTTTGATTTAAATTAAAGTTAAATAAGAAATTAATGTGTTGTAAACTTTTATATATATATATATATATTAGTTGGAAAAAAAATTTAGAACAATTGAAAAGAAGGATATATATATATATATATATATATTAGTTGGAAAAATTTTTAGAATAATTGAGAAGAAAGAAAAAAATAAAAAATAAAATAATAAACAAATAAAGAGATGCAAATCCCAAACAGCCCCCAGAACGAGCGTCATCTTCCCTTCTTCTTCTTCTTCATTCCCATTCGTGCACCGCGTGGCCATGGGAGGAAATTCCGAGCTCCAAACTAATCTCTTGTCAAAAAATTAAAGGTCTTCCTCTCCAAGTCGGGCACTACCGACCAGGATACAAGTATCACAGAAGACGAACTTCACGTTGAACAACTTAGGAACCAAAATCCATGGAGACCGAAAACTGGGGTTTGCGCAATCCTGGCGATTTTTGGCGTTTTTGGCCCAATAAGGTAGGATTTTGACTACATTGGATGTTTAGCTTTGGTTTGTGTTGATCTTGAAGTATAATCATCTGAAAATTCAGGTTTCTTTAGAGGTTGATTGAAACCATCTAGTTAATCTAGAAATTGTGGAGTTGAATTCGTGATAATTGTTGAATATGACAAACTTGGAACATTTAAGTTGTTGATTAAGTTTTATAACTTGAAATTTTGAGGGTTAAAGATTTAATTTGTAACTTGGTATTTTGTGGATTTGTATACATATACCATGATTTGGGGTAGTGGGATTAACCCTTTTCTAATATAGTACAATAGATTAATTCATAACTTAATTTAGTAAATTGAGGAAGAATAAGATAATAATCAAAGAGATATGAGTTGTAATACCATGAGAAAATTGTGATTCTTTGGTTGGATTGAAAAGTTATTTTGAGAAATTTTAATAAGGAATACACTAATCTATAAAGTTGAATGGACTAAAACTCTAGAATATGGTTTCAAATAAATGGTTGGGTTTGTCCAAATATATATTATGTCTATTTATGGACTGTTGAACCAAGAAAGTATACCTAACTCAATGTTAAATAAATGGTTGGGTTTAAACATTTTAATGATTTACCGAATTGGATTAATTCCTAAGGATACTAAAATTCTAAGTCGGGATTTGTGAGGATTCAAATTTATGAAACTTGAATAATGAAGGGAAAGTTAAAATTTAGTTACTTGCTAATTAATGACGTTAAGGTTAGATTCCTGACTTGCATGGATAGTAGATTTTGAATATAAAATATGGTTATGGTGGTATTGGTTTAATAATATTGGCGAAGAACGTTACACACTTTATAAGTGGTTTAAAATATATGACTTGTAAATTGGTATACAAAGAGCTGTAGTTGTGACAAAACTTGTAAGCATGAGAATGACTGTGTATAAATCATAGTTATATTTTATTGAAAAACTAGGAGTGTATGAGAGATAAGTCAAATAAAGGGTTTAAGACCTAGTCAGTGTTGTATATAACATTTGAATTGAGGATCAACCAAGTTGGACTGATCTCCAAGTTAATTATGTGAAATTGATGACTTTAACTAAAGTCTTGGAATTTAGTTGGTTTGATGGGTTTGAAGATGATTATGTTATAATTAGTCCTTGTGTATTTGACATGGTCTTATGACAATTGAATGAAGCGTTGGGATCATAAAGCTATTAATGAAATGTTTGGATCATACAACTTATTAAATGGTGATTTGAATGTTAAACTCCTAGTTGTTTGTCCGGTTGAAGAAGTTGGTGAGTAAAATCTAATGAAAAGTAAGCAGAATATATTAACCTCACTAAGAATGAATACCTGTGGTGGATTAGGTCTTTTATTTAAGATGTTGCACGTAACTGAGAAAACCAATGAATTGACTTAATTAAAGAATTGATTGGGTGTTATTTTGGGACCCTAGCTTAAGTATTGAAGGCTGATGATTTGGAATTAGCACCAGAGTCTTTGGAGTGATGTTAATAATTTCCTATATTGTTGAATATTGAGTTTAAATTTTATGAGTTGAATTGACAATGTCACCCTGAAATTTGAAGACTTTGAATAAGGAATCTAGCTTGTATTGTGACAAGGCATGAACCGTGTAACGTTGAAGCAATGTGGTGGGTTTAAATGATAAAAATATTTGGATGAATGTATCTATTATGTATGTCTAATGAAATTCATGCATAGTTTAAGTTTGTATAGTTTTTTTTTTAGATGAAAGCTAGGTTTGAGCCTGAGTATATATATTGTGATTTGAGTTTGACAAGTTTACAGGTAAATTTTGGAATAGTTCAAAAAACAGAAGAGACTCTGCTGAGATTATTAATTTTTTTTTTATAATTAGAGAAATTATAACTTTTGACTCCAATATATGAAAACTAGTAAGTGGTTTGGTTATGAATGACAATTAAAATTGATTCTATAGAAAATAAACCTAATAAATAGATATAGGTACTTGTCGTTTCCCCTTTTTGAATATCTAAGCAGGATTGAGAGAACTTAAATGGTCAATAGATATCTTTGTTAAATGCCTAGCAGACATATATTGCTGCTATACTATTAGATTATATCTGCTATGAAACTCATGAAATGCAACTGTTACATTGTCTGCATCATTTGTATCTCCTTCATTTGTTTCTTTTTAATAATATTTCTTTGTTGATGATAAAAAAATTATGAATCAGCAAGAGTTGGCACTTGTTTTCAAATGTCTTCATTCTGCGAAGTCCGTAATTAGAAGCTAAACAAGTCAAAATCTACAAAGATCTTATCGCTATAAGTTTGACAGGCAAAAACAGAATTTTGTTGAATTAGTGAATCATAGACATGCAAAAGGATGTAGAGAAATAAACAAAAAAGATGGAATATGCAGAGAGAGTTGTAAGATTCAGCAATTTTCTCTTGTATTATTGTTCTCTAGATTTTGTTCCCTGGATGCCCCCTCATTTTCATCACTTTCATGGCATC
>JAOTRH010479761.1:0-25592 GCA_034768845.1 Heliamphora exappendiculata
ATTTTGAATTTTAATTTTAATTTTATAATTTAATTAAAATTATTTATTATTTTATATTTGATAAATAGTTAATTTGTCTAAAATATCATATTAATCGGATATCGTTATTAATATGATTGAAATATATATATATTTTAAATAAAATAGCTAATTTTTAAAATATTAAGAATAGAATATAAGTTAAATATACACTGATCATATGAATACCGATATCCAATTGACCTAATATTTTATATAAATTAATTATTTATCAAATATAAAATAATGAACTATTCTTATAAAATTATAAAATTCTTAAAATACCCTCGTGACTGTTACAATAATGTCCTACTGTGCTTTGAGGGCGGCAGAGATGCTACTCTCGATTATATGATTATTCAATATTTTTGCACTATGGCCATGTTTTGAATGCTTGAAAAATATAAATTTTAAATTTTTAAAATTTTAAAAAGTGAATATAATATTTGGGACTCTATTTAGAGTAGCTTTTTATTTTTTACTTTTTATAAAAAAATTTAATGTGATTAGTTTTTAGTTTTAAATTGTTGTAGTTAAAATATTGGTACTAATTTCTTTATTATTAGGAGTATAATTTAATTTTAATAAATTAAGAATATTATAGTCATTTTACTAAAAATAAAACTTGTATATTTGGGATTAGTATAGGTTTCATTTTTCTTCAAATTTTTTTTAAAAATATAGTAAAGTTTTTAAATATGTTAAATACTAAAACTTAAATTTTTTTTTTATTTATAAAAACTATCTTTTTAATGATTCCAAACAGGTCTAATGTCTAGTAAATTGTGTGAGAAAGTACACTATTTGATAAATTCACTTTTAAACTTGTTTTATAAAGATAATTAATTATATAAAAAAATTTTTTTTATACAAATTGGTTTGTATTGTTCATTAATATAGTTAATTAGAACGGTTCTATATATCATTAGTATTAGTAGTAAATAAATTATTAAGTAAAATATTATTATATTTTAAAGTTAGTAAAAGTTTTAATAAAGTATTTTAAAATTAGTGTTTTGATTTAATTTTTTAATTTTTAAATATTTTTTCATTTTTGCTAAAGAAATTATGTAATTATGTTAGTTTTTTTTATATTTTTAACCAAAAAATTGCAGTATTGTATGTACGATTCTTTCTATTAACAACATAATGATATATTTATAATTGAAATATTATTTATTTATCTTTCATAGGAGATTTTGATTTTAGGAGATGTGGTTTTTTTTTTTAAAGTTAAAGTATTTGGAATAACATTTTATTAGAATAGTTTTTTTTGTTTTTTTATTAAAATGTCTAATAAATTTTTATTTTTGCTTTTAAAACGTAATATGTAGTTGGGATATTAGTGTTAAATATACTAATCATAAAAATTATGAATATAATATTTTTTCTTCTTAGAAAATATAGAGAGTTTTATATTTATAGATACACGAGAATATAAAATACAGATAAGATTGGATTATAATGAATATTTAAAATTCAAATGATAATATCTCAACAATTAAAATTGTTTTTTATTGTTGAGAGTAGAGCGAGATTAACTTTTTAATTAATAGTATTATAGTAATTTTATTCAAAGAAATATTAGTTTAATTAGAATGTGTATAGATTTTTATTTATAAAAAAATAAATAAAATCTTAGTTGATCTTTTAGAGAAACCAAATAGTACATAACTTAAAAACCTTTTTTTTTAAAATAAAAGATCAATTTTTTAAATAGTCCAAACAAGAGCAAAGTAGTTAGAAGAAGAAAAATGAGACTAAACCAATTTTTGGCCTAGTTTTCTCAAAAGTTTTTTGCATAAATTTGTTTAAAAAAATTTAATTATTTGGTCTTTATTATAATTAATTAACTTTTTAGAAATGTTTTTTATATTTATTTTTAATAAAAAATAAAAAAACCAAAAAATTAGAAAACCTAAAAAAAAAGAGAGGCTAACCACACGCGGACGATAGATTTATGAAAAATTTAAAAATTAGTTTTTTTTAGGGTATCATAAGAGATTTAGTTCTATAAATTTTTTTTAAGAGATTTAGTTTTTTTTTATTTGAAATAATTTTTTTATGTCTAATATACCCTCATTTAAAACATGATCATTTTAATTTTTAAAATACAAGCAATTAATTGTGTAAGTTGTTAATTGAAATTTTAAGAGTTTCAAATTCATAAAAGTAATATCAAAGTTAATCCCATAAAAAACTTAGGATTTTAGGATTTTTAATTCTTAAATTTTTAGATTTTCAATTTTCACTTATTTTTTTTTTTTTTTCTCTCTCTCTCTCTCTCTCTCTCAAACCCAAGAAAGTTTCAGGCTTGAATAAATTTTTTGAAGTGGAAATTTCTGGCATGGGCCTCCCGAATGTGAGAATCTCCAGAGACACGAACCGGTTCCCTTACTCGAACCGACAGGGATATCGGTCGGCAACACGAGGGCCTCCCGAAAGTGAAGGCAAAATGAGGTGGAAGTCGGATAAAGTGAGCGGCGTGGCATGGCTGGACAGAGTGATGAAGATGAACCCTGACAAGGGCCTCCCAGATGTGAGAATTCTGACGACACGAGTTGATTCCCTTATTCGAACCGGTAGGGGCACCGATCGGCGATTTGGATCTCGCGGATCGTTTAGGAAATATTCCAGGTGGAGATGGAAAATGTGAGGTGGTTCGTGATAGAAGACGATGACACGATTTTCGTGTCGTACAGTCTCGTAAGGGTTCTGTTAAGATTCGTTGATTTTTTTTTATACATATTATCTATATAATCAGTATGCAACTGATACAATTATCAGTTACAAATTCTGTATTGAATAATTTTGAAATTACTTCTCTGCTGAACACTGATACAATTATCAGTTGCATGTTATTATTAAATGCACACAGCTCACATAAACTACTGATACATTTTATCAATTTAAAACTATATTATAAGAAGATATTATAACAGGTAATTAATACTGATAAATGTATCAATTGCATATGCGTAGTGAACTGGAGTATATTTACATTATATTTAATACTGATAAATGTATCAGTGGTCACATTTAGTTGCGATGAGTTGAAATATATATCAAAATTAATAATTTTATAAATTTAAAAATATATCAAATTTATGTGTATATTAAAATAATTTTGAAAATGTATCGTTTGTATGTATTATGATAGTGAGTGATTTCGCCATGTAGAGAGAGATATTGCTTGATTTAAGGAATATACTATTTTTTAAAAATATTGAAAAAAAATTTAAATTATAACATGTATATATATATATATATATATATATATATATATAAAAAGAGAGAGAGAAAGAGAAAGATGTTGCTTAGTTTAATAAATGTACAAAAATAAAATATTGATAATATTTTTGTAAATTAATTATTGTATAAAATTAAATTCATAAATTTTTTTTTATAAAATTAAAATTTTGTTATTAGTTGATGGTAGGAGCTTTCTTTCTATTTTTCTAAAATTATTTGGGCTAATAGACGTTTTGAATTATGAATCAGTAAAAAAGTTTGTGTTGTTTGACTTGATCAAAACTCATGCCAAATGTGCTTAAAGTTTCTAAGTATTCGGTACGGAGCCTCTTTTTGGTATTACCAAAAAAATTATTAGTTTTATAAAAAAAAGTCAGGTTTTATATTATAGTCTTTTTTATCTCTAAGAAATTTATTATTATTTATTTATTTATGAAAAAAATTTATATGCACCAAACATACTAAATTTTTAGTATAATTTTGTTTACTAAAATATTTATAATATTCATAAATAAAACGTTAACATTACTCTCTTTAACAAAAAAAAAGCCATGCAAATATTATAAACATCACAACTTAAAAATAAAAATATAATATACATATATATATATATATATATATATATGTATATATTAAGTATTTTAATAAAAACATTAAAAATAAAAAAACTACTCTAAACAAATTATTTCATACACTCAAGACATATTTTTTTCATATTTTTTTCCCTAAAAGAGTTAAGGCCCGATTGACAACTAATTTGTATTTGGCCTAATCTTTTTTTTGGGATAGATTTTTTAGTTTTTTAGTTTTTTTTTATAAAAAATAGATATAAAAAAATGTATAAGAAGTCAATTAATTACGATAAGAAATCAAATAAATAAAATTTTTAAAGAGACATTTAAGCAAAAAAAAATTTCAAAAAAAATTGGGCTAATAGAGGTTAGCTTTTAAGCTAACTTATTTAAAATTAGTTGTTTTGTTAAAAAAAATAGTTTGTTTATTTTTAATTTAAATTAAATAATTTTTTTTTTATATAGTTGATATTAACAGTTATATATAATTGATAGTAGTAGTAAATGAGTTATGAATAATGAGTATTATTGTATTTTAAAATGGTTAAAATTTAAATAAATTATCCTAGAAGTTGATGTTTTGATTTGATTTTTTAATTTTTTAATTATTTTTATATTTTTGCCAAATGGACCATGTTGATTTTTTTTGTATTTTTTAGTCAAAAATCAAAAAACTAAAGTTGCCAAACAGGGCCCTAAATCTTTTTTAAAAGTCAAATTTATTTTCAAGGTTAGCTCAAACTGATATATTTTTCAAATTTCTCTTATTATAAAGAATTATAAAAATAAAGAAATCTAAACATAAAATAAGAACTTCAAATAAAACAAAAAAAAAACACAAAAAGGTTTTTATTTCTTTTAAATTTCTATTAAATTCTTTTCAACTTTAACTAATTAAGCGAATATACTTTTTTACTCTTTTTATTACGAAAAACTAAAGATAAAAAAAATAAATTTTTTTATAGCATATATAAAGATAACTTAAAGCAAAATCATCTAAAACCATGAGCAAGAGTTGTGGAATAAATTTCCAGCTAAACTAGGCACATATAGTTAAATTACATAAACCTGGATTTTATTAAGAATATATATTTTTTAAAAATATAAAAATAAAACACATTTTTGTTAATAAAAAATTATATTCAATAATTAAGAATTTTTAACACTTTTATCCCCTAAACTATTTAAAATTTGTTTATTTCATTTCTTATCTATTAATTGAATCTATTTAGTCTCTAAACAAATTAATTTAAATTTATTAAACCAATTATTAACATATGTTGGGTAGATAGATGAAAAAATGCCGTTAGTAAGAAGGAGGGAAACATTCTCGCCATTTATTATTCCAGAATATGAAGCAATCTTTACAAACTTTTTTCAAGAACAATGTAGGGGCAAAAATTAAGAAGAAAAATGCTAGACATGCAATGAAAAATTATGTTAGAAATGGAAATGGCATGATCTCCAAGTGTAAGTGCATTTTTAGATTTTTCTATATAATTAAAACATTATATAAATTTTGTTACGAAAATATAATTTTTTTTATACTTATTGAAAGTGTTGTTGTAGATTTTGTTATGCTCTATATTTATATAATATATATATATATATATATATATATATATAGATTTATTTATGACGTATAATTTTACCTATACAATTAGAAGAAAATTATCAACAAAAGTATGATAGTTGAAGAGAAAAAATAAAAAATTTAAAGAGAGAAACTCAAATTCAACGACGGCTTGTTTTTTATTTTGAGTGTAGTTAAAATATTTCTTATATTCTTTTTGTCCATCCATCCATTCATCTAACAATAGTTAATAATTGATTTAATAGATTTAAATTAATTTATTTAAAAACTAAATAAATTTAATTAATAAATAAAGAATAAAATAAATAAATTTTAAATAGTTAAAATGATAGAAGTGTTAAAAGTCCAATAATTAATTTTATAATTTAATTAGGTGTAGTTAGACTTTTCCATAATTTTCTTTTAAATACAGCCACACCGCCAGAAGCGATGTCATATAAAATTTCCCTATATTTGTTTTTTAGTAATCATTTCACTTCGGCATCTTTGCTTTGCTTTAGGAACGTTCTCTGTGTTTTTCCAAGTACTTGTCAAATGGAGGAAGCAATGAGGAGGCTAAACGGTCTGAGTCCCACGCCGGAGTCTGACACACTCCAACCGACCTCGGACAACCTCAAGAGATGTACCACCGCCGGCGCCACCACTAAGAGGTCACTAAAAGACGGTGGTGGTGGCGGCGCTGCAGCAAACCCACTGAGGTACCGCGGTGTTCGCCGCCGTCCTTGGGGGCGTTATGCCGCCGAGATAAGGGACCCTCAGTCCAAAGAGCGGCGGTGGCTCGGCACCTTCGACACGGCGGAGGAGGCGGCGTGCGCCTACGACTGTGCCGCTCGTGCCATGCGCGGCGTCAAGGCCAGAACCAACTTTGTGTACCCTACCTTCCCTCCTAACCCTGCAATCGACAATCTCATCATCACTCCCTTCAACTACAAGGAAACTCCTCATCAGTCCGCGCAAAGTTTTGTTCCGTCGTCTAATTTGTCATCTTTCTCGAACCCTCCTCATCATGTTGGCGATTTCTCTCGCTCTTCACCGCACAGAATTTCTTCTCTCAACGCCCTTCTCTTCCGCGATCATGTTCTCACTTCTTCTTCGACTTCATCACAATGTTGGCCTCATCAACCTATGTCCATATGCGACCAACCTCTCCACCTTGATGGCTCCAGTTCTACATCCTCTTTTGGTTCTCTTACTAGCTCTTCTTCTTCTTCTTCTTCTTCTTCTTCTTCGTTGACGAATCAGTTCAACACTACCTTAAAAGCTAATAATAATGTTATTGTTAATAGTGTTTGCAGTAACGTGTCTGATAGGTTTACAGGTTCGTCTCAGCTGACAGAGCCAAAGGTCCAAGATTGTCAAAGTTATGATGGAGATTCGACTGTGACAACTGACCAAGATGATGGAATGGAGTTCTTCCGCTCAGAGCCGCCTGATTCGGGGTTGTTACATGAAGTCTTGCTTAAGTTTTTCCCCAAACCCTCCAAAACCAAGAGTGAGACCGAGGAGCAGTGTTCAAAAACCCGGAATCGAACACCGGTGTCTGAGCTTTCGCTTAATGAGCAGCCTCTGGAGGAGATGAGGAGGGGAATTGAGAGCGACCATTTGGGGTTCTGCTTTGATTTCCACGGCGTTCCGAAGCAGTTTGAAAACTCCAGCGGCGGAGTAGGGTCGCTGTCGGCGGCGCCGTTGTATAACGAGGTTCCGTCCAGCCTCCAGGTACCGCCGGACGCCATGCTAGGTGATGTTTTTCAGTATCCAGACCTTCTGGGTGTCTTTGCAGCTAAGCTTCCAAATGGTTGAAATCTTTGGTTGGTGCAAACTGGGATGCTAACAAGCCTCTTTGGTTTATGAACCATCCAAACAAGACCTAAATACCAGCTCAGCAATTCGGGAAGGAGCTAGAACCGTCCTCTGATCGTTTTTTCCGTTTTCTTTTTTGTTAACAATGAAACTTGTGTTATTTCAAACTCCTTCAAAAATCATCAGCTAAAGGTTATTATGTGCTCTACTTTAATAGAAAATTTTGTGTTCTTCTCTAACTTCTTTATCTGTTCTCTCCTGCATGCAAACGAACCTCTCTCTCTCTCTCTCTCTCGTAGGGTTATTAAAAATCACTGATTCTTACTGATAGAAATATGTTTTGTATGGAAAAAATAAAAATAAAAACATATTCTTGCTGAAAAGAATCAGTGATACGTGTTTGTTTCTGTAATTTAAATCTATGAACTTAAGACTTCTATTTTTTGTTGTGCTCTTTTTATTTGAACTCCTGTGATCAATGGCCGGCGTTTAACACAATTTTCAACTCTTCTGAAGCAGAAATATGAAAGGTGTGTTGTAGCTATAGTTGGATCTTCCATGAATGTCTAGAAGAGCATGCTTTGGGTTTTGTCTTGCACTAGCTTTATGAGTTGGCATTTGCCTTCAGAGAAGCTCTCTTCTGGTGAGGAGACTGAGGAGTTAAGCGGCCGTAGCCGTACAGATAGTTTATAGGGCTTGCTTGATTTTTTGTACGGGAGCCTGGTAGAATTAGATAAAAATTTGTTGATTTCATGTCATTAAATTTTGTAATTTTAAATTATTAATTTCGTGTAAGTTCTCGAGAATTGTACTAGACAATAATTTAATAAATTTAAAGTATTAGGTTTTATATTATTTTTATATTAGTATTAGGCTTTATGTTATAAGTATTAGGTTTTATGTTTCATTTCATTTTAATGTTATTCATAATATTATGTTATAAATAGGACATAGATAACTTACAGGATTATTTACATTTTAAGAAATTTTTTTATTAGATATATAATATTATTAAATATAGTCCATGTAAATATTTATAGTTTGTTGTATTAGTTTGTATTATTTAATGAGTAATGGATTAAAAAATTACCTATTATATTATAAGAGTGTTTTTAAAAAGTAACATATGTTCCTAAATAAGGGTTAATTTATTATGAGTAAATGTATATAATGACAATTAAAATGAACCATCATTATATTTTTTAGTAGGATAAATATATTATATATAAATATATAAATAATGAGGGGGTTTTAATTTAATATTAATTTTTTGTTTTATCAATACTTTTATCAAAGATAATACTATAAGTTAGAATAATATCTTTAACAGTACAAATCATTTCAATAACTTGAAGAACCATGACTAAACATACGTACTTTTTCACTCGCATTTAGACATTGATTTTCTTCTACACACAACTCCATTATTGGAATCAAATATTACCTTAATGTAATTGGTTTATACAATGTAGTTATTCTTGTGTTAGTATGAATTAACAATAGAAATTATTATTGCAAGTTATCTGTCAAGTTTTTCATCCTTGAAATATTCTTATAAATTAATTTAAATATTGTATGAAAAAATAATATCTAAATTATTTTATGTGCAGCAAAAAAGAAATAATGACAGTAGTTGATTTATTTTAGGTTTAAACAATCGCAAGCACTAATAAAAATAAATCAATTACACAAATTAAATGTTTGTTATTTTTTACGTAAAAAATTTTAATTCGGGTAAAAATTATGAAATTAATTCAAATTTAAATAAATCAAGTATTGTAACAATGTACAATAACAAGACTACTTATAGACTCTAATTAAATATTTAATTTAAATGTTTTAAGTTTCGTTTGCCGAAATCATGAGTATCGTTTTTCGTGAGCATTTGTTTACAACTACGTCGAATTGTTAATACTTTTTGAAAATATCAAATTCTCAATAATTTTTGTCAACAGAATTCATCTGCAACAATTTTAGGAATTTACCAAATGTAATTTCAAGAATCAACCTAGCTAAGACGTTAATGGAGAATAATCTTCGAGTTAAACTTTTGGAACTTAGAGAGAATTATTGAACTGTAAATTATATTTGATCCTTTTATGATTTGTCTCTTCTCTTTATATTTCGAGATTTGAAATTACATCTATATTTATAGAAGTTGAAAAACAATTTGAGTTTTAAGAAAGCTAAAATTGCATGTGGTTCGCTCGAGTGAACTAATCACCGCTCGAGCGGTCACAAATCTTGAGCGGTCACAGATCTCGAGTGAACTAATCACCGCTCGAGCGGTCACAGATATTATTATGCGGGATCTGCACTTGTTTGACCGTGTTTCAATTAGTTATAGTTTAAGCTTCAAACCTTATACTTTTCAATTTTTGATATGATAATAATTTTGACCTAATACTTTTACTCATTAAAACTCACAACTCAAGTAGAAGTTTTATTTAATACAAATGATATATGCTAATCAAACACAATAACTTCTAATTTAATTATGAGTACTTTTACGATAATCAAACTCTCTAATTCTTTAACAACGTAGAAATTGTAAATTGACAAAGAATTGTCAAACATAAATGGACTCAAAGTCCTAACATTGTATATTTTTCTTCAGCCTAATAAAGGACTTTTTTTTATATTAACTAGCAATTATGAATTTGTTTAACAAAATTTAACTGAAAATTAATTCAATAAAATTTAAATTGCTAATATTGAATACATGAAATTAATAATATTAACATTCTCTGATATTAATAGTATTAGATATCAAATTATCTTCATCTTTTTTTCAATTTCTATTAATAACTTATTACAATGTAATCAAAACATATATTCAATATCTACCAGTATACAAATATAAGACAACATGTGAAATCCCCAGTGTGTTTGTATGTGTGATCACCAAGATGTGTATGTATCTCATACGAACGTTGATTATAATTCCAAGTTTTTTTTGATGTTTTGAGTCTTAATTTCTTTGCTAAAAAATTAAAAGAAAACAAAGTTCTTTGGTAATTTTGCTTTCATTGTGGCTTCTAAAAGATATTTGTACATTTTATATTCTTGACTTTTTAGCTGTTTACATTAAAATTATAATTTTACTTTTTATTAATATGTATATATATAAATTAGAATTTGTTTCTACCATATAAACATAATATTTTGCCCATTCATATCGTTATTAGAATGCACAGAGTAAAAAGTTAGAAATTTGACTTTTAAATTTTTTAACAAAATAAAGTAAATTAACTACTTTTGAAAAAACTAGTTAATCTAATCAAAAATATATATATATAAATAAAAAACAGAAGAAAAAACTACAAATGAAAGGGCCTCTCAAAGCAATTTTGTTGAAGGTTGACCAGAATTCCCCACGGGGGGGGGGGTCCGTACGGACAAAGCTAAGTGCGGATTTCAATTCGTTTTAAGCACTAGGGGAAGCCTATTTATATGTTTTCATGCCTGAACATTCGAGAACAATTTTTCATGTTTAGAGAGGCTTAAAAAGGGGCTTGAAAGTGAGGGAGAAAATTTGTAATTCTTATGGATCATAGTTAATTAATTTTTTATTATTAGTAGATGCAAACATATTATCGAACCAAGTATATTTTTATGTTCTTGTAATTTATTCTTGTTTTTCTTCTATTGCTTACCCACGATGTTTAACGCCTTTCCATCTGTTAAATATACTTTGTCGAAGTCATCGACAACATAATTTTTCGTAATCTCTTGGAGCACCATACTATGGAATAAGGCTCATGAATCTAATACCCAATAATCAATAGAACTATCCACTAATAAGAGCAAAGTATTCTGAATGTTTTCTATCACAATATTGGCTAACTCACCGTCAACCTTCTTCTTCTACTCTCTATAGTTACTCTTGATATAACCATTCTTGCCGCAATCCCAGCATTCAGACTGTCGTCCCTACTTGGACTTACTTCTACATCTTCTAGACTTAAACCTACCCTTGTTCTAAATCCTGTCATTATCTTTGCCCCGTGCTTTAACATTCAAAACTGTACTGGCATTTGACCCCAAATTTGATAGCTCACCTGAATTCCTTCTGCACACTTCTTCGCTCAAAATCAAGTCCCTAACATAGTTATACTTCAGTTTATTCTTACTAGCAGAGTTGCTTACTACCGTTCTCGTAGCTTCCTAACTGTTTGGCACTAAAGCTAATACAATCAAAGCCCTAACTTCACCGTCAAAATTAATCTCTACTAAAGACAACTGATGTGTAATGGTATTAGATTCGTTTAGATGTTGTGCAATAGGTGTATCTTCGACCATCTTAAGATTGAATAGTTTTTTCATAAGATATACCTTATTGTTTGTCGACGAAGTTTTGTACATGCTTGACAGTGCTTCCATCATATCTGTTGTATTCTTCTTCTTGATCACGTTGTGCGCTACTGACCAGGACAATGTCAATCGAATAACTCCCAGCACCTGCCTATCAAGCAACGTTCAATCTTCATCTTTCATGCCCTCTGGTTTGGATCCTAAGAGCGGCAAGTGTAGCTTCTTTCCACAAAGATAGTCTTCTATCTGCATCATCCAATATCCAAAGTTTGAACCGTCGAACTTCTCGATTCCTGTCAATTTTATTTCTTCTGCCATGCGTATTCGTCAACCTCTTAACCCGAAGCTCTGATACCAATGTGGAATTCAACGAAAAGAATAACTTCTTTATTTGGCAGCAACATGGGACGAGCAAAGGTACCAAGACCGCAGCGAGCCAGAATAGCTACCTTGAGATAGCTTACCTACATGTGATGCCAGAACTGAGCTCTAAGACTATAGTTGCCGAAGTTTACCTAGTTATGCCATACATAAAGAGAACACAATGGCAAGATACATGACTTTTATGGTCACTTATCCCATGTTTGGAAATTTGAGTACATGTGTTAAAACAAAGTTGTATTGTTTGAGTGTGAATGGTACAACATTGAAAACACTGAAAGAACACGTATAATGCGTGCTGATACATACTGCACTAGCATTAATGATGCCACTAGTAGGTGGTATCAATTTGACTTCTTTGTCCTACCTAGTCAGGTTAAGCAAGTTTTATACCTTAATGATTCCAAATGGGGTGAACCTTGGAAAGTTGTGCAATAGGTTCATCTTAGGGGTGTCTTTGATGTACCAGAAGTAGATGATGGAGAATCACAGGATTTGCAAGAGCATAATAATGCTTTCCAACAAGAAAATATTTTAGACGTTGTCCCAATCAACGTTGAAGAGATTATTTGATGTTATAGGAATGATGTTGAAGCTGGGGTTATTCTAAGGGTGGAGGCATCAAATGGAAGAAGACAGAATAGAGATGGTAAAGAAGATGAAGAGCATGAAATACTCAATACTTATATGGATCTGGATATGAATTATGATATCTAGTTTTTGTTTTATACTTAGTTTATTGATAATTGTTCTTAATTCATTAAGTTATCAGTTTAGAATTTTCTATTATATTTAACTAATTGTCAGGATATGATCTTTTTGTAAACTTTAATGATAACAACATTAAAGTGTTTAAAAATATCACTACATTGCTATATGCCTTCTTCTAAACAAACTGACCATTCTTGTGTTAGCACAACAATGCCAACCCTAGCTGCCACTAATCCTTCTTGCAAACATCTATAGTATAGGCATGAAGTTTTATAATGTATTCGTTATTTATGCTTTATAGTTGTACAAAATGTCCAAAGGCAAAAAGCATTGACTCAAACCAAGCTAACTAGCCACTCAGAAGATAACTGAGTACGAGAAGGATGGAAATAGAAGAATCGAAGAGAACAAGGAAAGAATGAATGTGTTAGGGTTGAAGGAGACATCAATTTATGTTATGCGTTTAGTTCGACCCAATCATGCAACCCAATCATGCAAATGAGAAAGAAAAGCAAATTAGGGTTGAGGTAGATGACGATAATTATAGACTATCAGATGATGAGGAAAGCATAAATGATGATTCAACGGGTATTTTTTAAGTTATTTTTTGAGAATGAGGTATTTTTTACATGATTTAATATGTTTGCACGTAAGCGTTTCTTATCTTTTATGTAATTTAAGTTATTTTTATTGATCCATGTTTATTCTTATTGTCATTTTTATTGACCTCTCCCGTAGTGGGTACTCAGCCCTCATTGCCTTTTAATGTGGAGCCCGAGCATGAGGCAACTGCTTGTAGCAGCATTGGTTAGAATATAAAGTTATATACAATAATAAAAATATAGCTTTATTTTGTTCACTTATTTAGACTGAAAACTAATATCATCACTTGAATTTGTTCACTTGGTACCACCGTCAAGTAAACGCGAGCGTGGCCTACACGCGGCATAGCTATTCAATGACTGGTTGACAAAGATAGAAAGCTTTCAATTTTTATCCCCAAATAATTTTGTGCACCAGTCGGAAAGCATGCCTCCAAATTAGTATCAAAGATAGGTGTTGTTGTTCGAACACATTTGCCAAATTTAAGCATATGCAAGTGGAAAGAGATTGATGAAGAAATTAATGAACCAGTGTTTTAGCGATTTAAGGTAATTAAAATTTATGCTTCTCAGTGGCTTGGTGTCTTAATTTTTTTCAAAAATACCGTCTAAACAATTTTATTTGCTTAATTTAAATTTTGTAACTACTCGCAAACTTGGGTCAGTCATATAAATAGAAATTCAAGTTTGGTCCAACTCTTGATATAGACAAAACTACATTTAATTTCTACAGCCACATCGAAAACTTGATCTGACAACAATTTTAAGTATTACCATTTGAGGTAGTTGCTTAGTTCTCCAAATTTAAGTATGCCATTCTAAGTTTGGTACTTTGAATCCAGAAGAGAAAGAAGAAGATAAACGTGACTTTTATGTTTTAACTCTTAATAAGGACCATGTTAACTGCACTTGAGTGAATCTTGATGAAAGAGGAGGCGGAATCTATTAATTGGACTTATTTGACACAAATTTAAAATGTCAAAGAAGATTCTTTTGGAATTAAAACATCAAATGCCAAACTATAATTGAAGAAAAGATACATAGACCATTAACTAGTGTAATCTAACTTCCTATTTTCCCTTCTCTTCTTCTCTCCTTAAATTCCACAAAAGAGACAAAAAAAATCTTGTGTTAATTACCCAAAATATTGACAATATTTTCTCAAATGACTCCAAAGGAATGAGTTACTTTGATGTCAATTAACTTCTGAAGCCTGAATTTGTCAAATAAGTAGAGCATAAATCTTTCTATATTTGTGGTGTTTGGTATTGCTGAAACTAGTAGCTTGTAAATTGTAGTTGAAATAGAAGAAAAAATAGATATAATGTTGTAAAAAAAGTTGTAGGTATTTGAAAAAAATTATAACTTATAACTAAAATTAGTAGTAAGAAGCTAAAAACTACTACCAATACCTTTGCCAGACACCCCATTAAGTCGAATCAAGAGTTTCTTCTCTTTATTCAGTTAATTTAAAAAAAAAAACAATTTTCAGACTCATAGGATGTTAGGAAGCCCGGTGAGCTTCCTCTAAGATGGGGGTGAACTACGTAATGTGGGCCCTTTAATGGGCCGGCCCATTCTTCACGTGGGCCTCAACAAAATTCGGAAGTACCTCGTGCGGCAACTTGCGTTCACTTCTGCCTGCAATAATAAATAGCGAAAGGGTTAGAAATTGTAATTAATGATTTCAAGATATGGGACTCAATTAAATACAATTCATGCATTTTTCAATTAATAATTATTCCAAATATTTTGAAAGTGATGGTGGGCTTAAGAATGACCTCAATGGTAGGGGTGCTACAATTTAAAATAAAAATTAATAAAGGAGCTTTTAGTCAAAAGTGCAAAAAAATTGCATAAAGTTCATCAACAAAAATTTTAAAACGCGAGGTACAATCGCCTACAACACAGATAAATTTAATATAAACAGATAAATTTATATGTAATGCATAAAAATAAATTTATTTGTCGTTTTATTTTATACGAGACAAATAGATTTATCTGTATTATTTATACAGATAGATATAGATTTATCTGTATTCTTTATACAGATAGATTTATCTGTCTTCTTATTTATGCAAGACAGATAAATTTATCTGTGTATGTTATACGCGTTTTGAAAATGCACAATATTTTTTATACAGATAAATTTATCTGTATGCTTATTTATACTAGATTTATCTATTTTTTTTTATTTATGTAAGATATATAAATTTATCTGTGTACTTTATGTGTATTTTGAAAAGGCTCAGTATTTTTTATACAAATAAATTTATCTGTATACTTATTTATTCAAGATTTATCTGTTTACTTATTTATGTAAAACAGATAAATTTATCTGTATACTTTATACGTGTTTTGAAAAGGTAGAGTGTTGTTTACATAAATAAATTTATCTATATGCTTTTTTGTACAAAATAGATATCTGTGTACTTTATATATATTTTAAAAATGCACAGATAAATTTATCTGTTCTAGAGTCTAATTGGATCTCGCGCATTAAAATTCTTTTATGATAAATGAAAAATAAAATCGACGTTACTTTAAGGACCTGAGACAAATTTTTCAATTAATAAATCTAAGTTTTATGAAGTGTAAAGTGTAAAAATGAGTGCGTGTATTTTTGATTTAATCAATTTATATCGTAGAATGTAAAAAAATAAAAAAATAAATCACGCAAACTCAATACACACATTTACAGATTTTGACAGGAAAAACCTTAACTTTGGTAAGAATTACAAGACTAATCATAATTCAGGTAATCAAGTATTAAAAGTCAAATAATTACAAGACACACATTTACAGATTTTGATCGAATATTCAATCTATACATTCTAAGCTTGCTTGCCTCGTTCATTATTTTTCACTTATTAGTTACCGTTGCAACGAATTATCGAAGCTTTTAACTGGTAAAATTTTCTGTCAATAAACTTAAAAAATCATTTTAAGTCGAACATGAACATTCTTTATGCATTTTGGAACTCGAAAGATATTTAGAGGTGTGATTTTAATGTGATCCGAAGGCTTTTAAATATTATTTTCTTAAGTATATTTTGAGTCAGATGTATACGATTTTATGTAGACAAACACATTAAGCAGTTCGAATTTCAAATAAACTCAAACTGCGAAAAATTTGCTCAAGTGGAGTACTCTTCACTGCAAAAAGTTTGCTAGGCGGCAGTTTATATTATTCATGTGCTAAACTTGCTCGAACTTTTTTGAAATCTTTACATATATATCTTTTGATATGATAATAATTATGACGAACACATTTAATAAAATTGAAACTGCCATCCCTTTAGAATTTCTAACTCTCAACTCCCAACTCCTTCCAATACCATAACTTTTATTACTTGAATTGCAAAATAATAAATAGAGAATTAATAATTTCTAGCAGGGAATACTCTATTTTCCAATCTTTCCTTCTTTGTTTTTTTCATTTTTTATTTTTCGGAAAGGGGTTGGATAGTATTTTAGGAGTCATTTTGTTGAATTCAGTATTATATCTTGTGATAGGCCACTTTATGCCAAGTTTAATTGCCACCGTTCTTATAAAAATTAAGATTTTATTAGGTAATGTTTATGCTTATTATATATTTTTTTAAAAAAATTATAAACTATATACAAAAATATGTTTAGGAATAATTTAATTTTTAAATGATTGTAAATGATTTTTTATGTTTACTAAATTGAGTAAGAAAAAAAAAATTATTTATTTTATAAATAATTTCTCAACCAGTCATTCCTTCTTCTATTACTTCTGGCCACTCTTATCACTTTTTCTACCACCTCTAATCATTCCTAGCTCCAATAAACACCTCTCTCTCTCTCTCTCTCTCTCTCTCTCTCTCTCCACCATTGTTCACCACTTCTTCCACCAATAATTACTATTTCTACTAATCACCTCCATTTTATAAGTTGATCGAATTTTTAGGCCCGATTAACAATCAGCTTAAAAGTTAATTTTTTTATTTTATTTTATTTTTATGTTTTTAGTTAAAAAAAATTAAATTAAATTTAAAGTAAATTGTTCAGTAACTTAATTTTTAAGTTAACTTTTTTAAAATTAATTATTTAAGTAAAAAATTAATTTTTTTGCTTTTTATTCAAAGTGAGCAATTTTATCATTCTATATATTTGATATTAACAATTAATGTAGTTGATAATGATAGTAAATAAGTTATGAATAAATGATATTATTGTATTTTAAAAATAATGAAAGTTTGAATATAATATTCTGCAAATTTGTATTTTAATTTGATTTTTAATTATTTAGCTTTTTGGCTTTCTCGACAAACGAAAAATCTTAACTTTTTGATATTTTTAACTAAAAAATCAAAATTGCCAAATATAGACTCAACTCCACAAATATATAGACTAAAATATAAGTAAATGGGCCATCAAATACCCATAAAATACAAGACAGATGTTGGCCCAACAACATTATCATTCTTCGGCTGTGAGTAAAAGTAATGTGTAAGTGATATGCCATTTGATGCCGGCCCACGACAATAATGTCCGCCATGATAAAGAGAGGGACCCTCAAAAGTTTCTCTCATTGGCATCTTCTCTTTCTCTCTCTCCTGATTCAACTGCACAAAAAGAGCAAGTGACAAAGAAAAAGCTAACTGTTGTTGTTTTGGTATTATCTTCGTGGTCGTGGTCGTGGTCGTGGTTAAAGAATTATCAAAATCGATTAATGAATGTGGGAAGTTGATTAAATTATTACACCTGATCGTGAGTGATATAGACACAGAACGAAAAAAAAAATCTAAGAACATTGCACGAACGTCTTCAACCTTAAATAATTCAATGGTGGCCATACAATATCCCTACACTATCTCTATCTTTATATATATGTTACAATTTAATCATCAATCTACGAATACAAACGAAAGTACAATTATGTACATATCAAAAAAAATAACACAACGATTTACGTGGTTTGTCAGGACTTTCTTACGTTCACAAATTAGAAATGATAATCTACTACAGTCGTAGAATGTACAATTATGATATTAAAAATTATTCCAAAACTCAACGCGCATAATTCGAGCATTTATTGTCTATGGCAGTCTACTCAGTGTCAATTTTTAACCCAACTCCCTTAGTAAAAGCATCTTCTATTGTGGGTAGCTCATACCCGTAGAGAATGGATCTCTAAATTCAAACTCCTATTGAGTTTAGGAATGCTTTTATCCTAGCATTTCAATATGAGTAATTATTCTCCTCAAAATAAAAAAATCTAGTGGTAAAAGTATCTTCCGAACCCAACTATGAATTTATAGCAATTGAAAAATCTAACTTGGGTGATAAAACCAACTTAAGATTGAACTAGGGCTTCGATACCAATTGTAAAAGCTATAACCAGATAATTGTTCCTTGAGGGGGGTAAAAAGGCCAACTAAAAAATAATTCTTCCTTTTTGAAAAAATGATTTTTATATTTTCTTGCCCTAATGGTGTATAACTATAACATCCCAAATTTTGTAATTATTTTATAATAAAGAATACATTAATTAATTAATACTCTTAATTGTATAAAAAATAATATATATATATATATATATATTAAAATTAAAGATAATCTTAATTTTTTTTTAAAAAAATTTGTAAAATAAGTACGATATAGAGTGATAGAGTTGATAGGAGAGTTTTTAGGAATTGAGTGATGTCGGTTGGAGTCAAATGATGTTTTGGATAAATAGAATTATGGATTGAGTGAGAGTTGTTAGGACGAGAGAATTATCATTAGATTAAAAAAATATAGATAAATATAAAAAAAAATTGAGATAAAATAAAATACTAACAAACATAATTGATAAGGGATAATTAGTCAGAGTTCCAAATTCCATTAGAGACAGAAGGGAGTGGAGAAGATTTGCTCCCTGAAAATAAATTTTTGTAATAAATAGATAAATTTATCTGTTTATATAATAAATAAAATAAATAAATAAATTTATCTATTTTGTATAATAATTATCATGCAAATATATAAATATATCTATTTTACTTAAATTTATCAGTTTTGTATAAATTTATTTGTCTCTCAACAGCCAATTTTCCCCTGCTCCTTCTACGATTCCATTGTGATAAGTTTAACAATTGTGTCTCACTATCTTTATATTTTCAATAATGGAGGTTAAGACATGTTCGTTGACAACTGTGTATTAGGTCAAGAATGATGAAAATGTTCTGATTTTAAAGAGAGAGAGAGAGAGAGAGAGAGAGAGAGAGAGAGATGGGTGATTTTGTGTGTGTTATGGGGATTGAAGAAAGAAATGCTCAAACAGATGCTGCTGGAGAGAAATCTCATAAAAAAAAGGGGGTGTTTGGGTGAAATTATGTTCTGGTGTTTTTGTGGGAATTTTGAGAGGAGAAGATGAAGTTTATGAAGTTGGGTTCGAAGCCTGATGCGTTTCAAGCTGAAGGCAATTGTGTCAGGTAAGTGGCAAAAAATTGGATTGTTCCGGAACCACGGCCGATTTTGTTTATAAAATTTTTAAAAATTAAATTAGAGTACTTTAGTCCTTAAAACTTTTAAAATAATAGATCTAAGAAGATAAATGAAACTTAAATGGACTAAATACACAACAAGGATTAAAATTTGAACTTTTCACTAATTATCCGAACTAATTTTGGCACCAAATTAGTCTTCTTAGTTCCCAAATTAAAGTCGAGCTTATAATCTTTTAACTTAAAGCTCAAAAAATTATATTTTTCTTTTTTAGAATTGGCAGCCTCTATCTTTTTCGCCTTTAAGCTACTTACAAATTTTATAACCCAACTTTTTTTTTTTATAAATAAAGTGATCTTAAGAATAAAAATATCCAACTTTAAGCCAAGTTACCAGACGAGTACTAGGGTCTTGTTTGGCTCTTGGTTTTAAAATCAGCTTAAAGCCTTTTGGGTTAAAGGGCATAAAGCTTTTAGCATTTGTCAATATCAGTTTTTTGGTTTTTTGCTTATTGGGTTTTTAGCCTTTTTACCTTTCCTCTTATTAGCTAAAAAAATATTCTTTTATATATTTTTTTAAAATATCATGTTTTTTATTATATGCTTTTTATAAAAGTTAAAATTTTAAAATTTATTCGTCGAGATCTATCAAATAAGATCTGTATTGAATATAAAATTATGTGAAAATAAAATTTTTTAATTTCTTTTTTACTTAAATTTTTTAATTTATTATTTTATTGTCTTTTGACTTTAAATCACTTTTTACTTATTTAGCTTAAACTGATTTAAAACAAAAAATTTAACTTTAGCCGGAGTTACCAAATGAGCAATAAGACAAATACGAAGAAGAGTCAAAAACCGTTTTAATACAGAAGGAATACACTATGCTAATGTGCTTGTATGATCCAATCTATTCAGTTTCCACAAAGTGAGGTTCCTGTGCAGAGATTTTTTCTCTCATGTCTCAGAAGAAAAGAAAAAAGCTACTTTCTTATTAACATAGCCTACACCATAACAATACACAGCGATTTTCCCCTCCCTAACAATACAAGGCATTTTGCAAGATCAAATTAAGGAGGTAAGACTGTACTTACCCTTTATGTTAATTACCATCCCCAACAAGAAAATAAGCAAAACTCTGTCAATTCTTTTCGCTTGTACTTCTACTGATGGACCACAACTTACTGAACATCCTTTTCGGCCGAGTTGGAAGAGAACAAATAGCCTTAACTTTAGATAGTTTCCCAATTCCATTAGCATAATTCTCCTCTGAATCCCCGTCTTCAGCCAGCTTCGTCCTCAAAGTTGATGAAAGCTTCGATTTTGGCGATTTGTGGCCTGAGATGCTCCACTGGTCCTCAGCCGGAACAGTGGCGTTGGTGCTTAACGACGCTGTGGGCTTTGTCGGGTCCTCATTTGTAGCAAGAAGTGCCTTAATATTGGTGGGCAACTCTGTTACCTGCCCACTAGCTATGGCACCTCTTGCTTGCTCAAAGAAGAGGACTTGAACCACCACCCGAAGCGGGAGTAACTCGTTTTGAGCTGCGTGCATGCAGGCCTCCATTGACAACTTCTTGCAGTCTAAAATCCGGCACAAACGCTTTCTTTCGCTTTTGTTAAGATCTGGGTGTGCCTGGATGTTTAGGAATAAGAAGTGGTGACACTTTTTATATGGGTAAATTCTAAATGAGTATTGTTACTTGCATATATCGCGTACATAAATTTAATTACAGAATTTTTTACAATAAAGTAAGTCTTATCTTTCACGGTGGAGGTCAGACTCATTATATTGTTGGAGATTTGTGATTGAATTTGCGCACATAATAATTTTTATTCTAAAAATTCGAGACCAAACTGAGATAACACCCGTACTCGTACGCTAAATTGCTCTTCTATATTGACTTTATTCTTTACCTGTCTTGACAAAGCATGGAGCCATATATGTAAAAGTCAAGCAAGCAAAAGTTGATTGTGCCAAGAGATGTTGAGATCAACCTAATCCTAATTACTATGGAACCCCAAATATGTTAGCTTATGCTTGGTAACTAGATTAAAGTTAATTTATTGTTTTTTTGATGTAAAGTTACAAGAAATTATCTGTCAAATCATAATTGTTTTTTTCTACATAGTAACCTAAAACTATTTTTTAGGAAATAAATTTTTTATTTATTTAACATACATTGGAAAAATAGAAATAAAAATGAATTTAAGCCAGGTTACAAAGGCTGAGATCGAAAGCAAGGTCAAGGGAGTAGGTTATCTACTAAATGGCGGTGACCCACTTTCTAATTTCTAACCATTTAACATGTTCTTATAATTTTAGCTTTCAGTTTAAAAGATTAATTAAAAAAATAGAGTAAAATACACTAATCTTTTTTTTAGATTTACTATTAATTGAAGATTGATGGAATCAATATAATTTTCTTTGCATTAATTAAAAAAACATCTCAAAATGTAAATATTTAGTAATCATAGACTCAAATGACTAATAAAGTTTTCATTTTTTATTTAATAAAATGCAATCTTAAGTTAAAGAATGCATATTATTGATGAACATTAACATTCCAGGAATAAAAAATGAGAATTATTATTACATGCACTTGAGTCTATAACAACAAGACGACTAATATTGATATTTTGTGATTATTTGGTTAATATAATTAAAATTTTATTGATTTTCTTAATCTTTAATTAAGATCAGGGATTATTGTAATTTAATTTTAAACTTTTAGAGTAAAATAATAACTTTTAAAAAGTCAAAGATACTTAGTGTTACTCAACTAAATTTTAAGAAACGTCAATGTATTTTTCAACCAAAAAAAAAAAAAAAAAGAGTCAATTAGGAAGGAGATGATAAAACATTTTACTCCTAATATTTATATCAGTTAAATTACTTACGCATTTAAATCACAAAATCAATTACACGTTCTTATTTTTTATCAATAAAAATATTTTTTATTTTATAAAAATAATAACACGTGGTTGTTTTGGTAGTTTTTTTTTTTTTGATTAAATGGTTTGGTAGTTTAAATCTGTATAATTAAACCTTTCATTTTTCTATTTTACCTTGAGATAAATGTCGATTGCTCTGTACAGATCATCATGATCGAGCCTCGCAAACTCCGGCACAGCCTCGGAGACTGCGATGAACTTCGACAGCGGCAGATTCCCATCCCGCGCAACCTCCTGAAGATACCTATCCACAATCTTCGCCACCTTAAGTCTCGAGCTATGCGACGCCGACGACGACCTCCTCCTCTCCTGAAACTCAAAATCGCCTCTCTCGGCCGACCGCGACCTCCTCCTCCTCTCGAATCCATCCTTCTCTCTCGCTGGACTAGTGGCCGGACTCTGCCCCTGCAACTTAAATTGCTCCAAAATCTCCATCACTATATCAACATCATAAATCGTCTCTTTTGTCGGCGCCACAGAGGGTATCAATAAATCACTAGCTTTCGCTTCTTCCAACTGAATCCCAACTCTCCTCGCCAATTCCATCTTCGAAGAAGAAGAAGCGGAAACGATATTCGCTGCCTTCAAGAGCTTAAGCAGGAAGCTACAAGAAACAGAGCCTCTTTCCGCCGGAAGCAAGCTTATAATCGATTCCAAAAGCAGCTTGTATTTTGCCGCTGAATCCCCAACCGAATCAGCCGACTCTGTTCCTGATTCAAGTCGTTTGTTTCCATCTGGGTCTTTCGAGTCTTTAGAAATGTTGGGTAGCCATCGAGACGCGTAAATCCGCAATGCCTCTCCTATGAGATTTGACGATATTTTCCTCCCACCGGATTTGATTGTGATCATGGCTCTCCAATAAAGGTCTATCCCCAATTCCGCTATGTCTTCCGCCCACCAGCCTTTGTGTCTCTGGCTCTCTGCTCCGTTACACGACAAGTCGTCCTTTCCCCTGCGGGAATAGCTGCGTGACAAGTTCACTTTCGAGGGGTGGGATAGAACTTTTGAGGCGATGGCTTCGATGCATCTGCTTGTGATGCCGAGCTCTTCCGACCAGGAAGGGAAGGATTTGGTGGTTTGAAGCGTCACAATTGAGTCCCTCCACCCGTGAAGAATACAGGAATTGAAGAAAACTTCTATTTTGTAGATTAGGTTCCCTTTCTCGACGTCCTCCGTCATCTGGAGGTACTCGGCGGCGCATCTGGCCGACACGAGGTTGTGGGCGCTGAGCGTGATGGTGATGCTGTAGCAGAACTTGGCACACAATTCGAATCCCTCGGCCCCGCCGGGGAAGTCCGGGAGTTGGATTATTTGGTGTTGTTGGGGATCGGGGATTTCGGACCACAGCCTCTGAAGGCGCAAGCACTTGGAGAGCAGGGGAAACTGAATGCCCAAAACTCAGAATTTGTCAAAACCTTAAGCAAAACAGAGGAAATTCATGAAGGAAAAGAAAAACAGAGAGGAAATTGACTATAATGCTTACCTTGTGAAGCAAATATCTACTTCCCTTGACCTGAACTATGAGATCACTAGAGACTTCTGAGGAGACAGACCTGCATTAAAAAAAAAAGAAGTAAAGTTACGTAAAAAAATTCATATAATTGGCCCAATTGACTGGGATAAAAGATTTAATTTAATTTGATTTGGTTTCCTCAATGAATTTCTTACCTTACAGCTTCATTAGTGTAGAAAGTGTCAGGCCGAGATCCAAGTTTCATAAACTTCATTTTTTGAATCCCTGCTTTTTTCTCTTTCTGAAAGTTTTTTTATTTGATTTTGTGATTAGCAGGTATGATTTGCTAAACTAGAGTCGGCCAAAACCTTCTTCATTGCAATTTGCAAAAGCTAGAGCACAATTATGAAGACTCGTTTTCTGTATTCAATTTCCTTGACTCACTGAAGGAAAATCAAGGCAAATAGACTTCCACCCAACAAGGAGAAGACCTCAACAGTTGGAGAGAGAGAGAGAGAGAGAGAGAGAGAGAAAAGGGGGGGCAGAGATTTTATGGAGGACAGAGAAAATCCAAGAGCTCAGGAATACAGGACCAGCAATTCTGGTGTGTCTGGTTGTGTTATAAAATAAGGCAAATGCTAACAGATGACTGTTCACCAGATGTAATAAATATATTTAAATTTACTAATTATATTTATAAGTATTTATAAATTATTACTTTTTATCATTATTTTTTAAATAATATCTAAAATCATTAAGTGTGTTTATGAGTACTCACAAATTATTATTAATAAATAATAAAATAAATAATAAAAAATATAATTAAATTATTTAAAAAACTCTTAATTTGTACGCTAAGAATACCTATTAGCGAAACCGATAAAATAAATATACAAAGGCTGACTTACAAAAAATTTAGCTGCTTAAAAGAAAACAATTAAAGAGCATTAGGGATTAAAAAAAGTTGGGTAAAATACATTTACACTTATTATATTTAAAGATAATAAATTTGATATTTTTTTTATTTCTTAAAATATTATTATACTTTTTTATATTTTGATAAATTACTCTAATTTTTTTTAAAATTTTTGACAAAAATATATACACTTATGTGATTTTTAAAATAACACTAATTTCCTATTTAATTTAATTTTTGCAACAAAAACGTTCGACCATCAAATTTTTGTTCCAACTTAACAAAAAAACGTTAATTTTGTATAATTTGAACTGATATCTCCATTTTGCTCCTTTCTCTCTCATGACTGCCTGAGTATTGAATTAGGTTTAGAAAGAAAAAAATAAAAGAAAAGAGGGGTGAAGGAAGAAAAACAGAACTCCCTTTCTTGTTGAAGACAACGCTGCCCACCACCGGCGATGCCAACGCCGGTGCCACCTCCCTCCGGCGACGAAGACCGTCCACCATTGGACTCTCTTTCTCTTCTCCCTCTCTCGGACTCTCTCTATCTTTCTCATCTCCCTCTCTCAATC
>JAOTRH010479772.1:0-25591 GCA_034768845.1 Heliamphora exappendiculata
TGATTCTTGGTGAGGTTTTATCTTAAGGTGTCCCCTACAGGTTTCATATTTTGTGCTAGGATAAGTTGTTTGGAAACAATTAGAGATTTTGGCCAATATATAAAATAGGTCCAGGCAGCCTAAAAATGGTCTGCAGAATAGGATTTCAATAGAGAATACTCAAAACCTTTGAGGTATTATCTGAAGGTATTTTAGGATGATTTTTTCTCAGTATTTAGTTTAATGTGTTAACTACATTTTTAATGTTTACCACCTTTGGATCTGGCTCCTAAAAACTTAGATTTTTGATCTCACAAAAAGGTGTGACAGAGAGCTCTATCAGTCACTAAAACACAATAGTGACTTTGGAAAGTGTTTTGACCTATCAAGACTTCATAGTTATGGCTCATTTTTGGTGGACAATAAGATAAATGTGTTATATACAAGTTTTATGTTTTGATCTAAGCTTGTTTCTCATTCTAACTTAGGGTTTTTAGGTCTGCAACTCAAAGTGGTCAAAATCTAACACTTTTTGGTAAAAATGGTATATCTGGAGTTCTACCTAAAAAATTATTTTAAACCAATTTTGTATGAATGAGAACTTAAAAAGCTAGGTCTGGACATAAAAATCACATTTAGATCATTTTTTTACAATTAGTTATGATATTTTAAAGTTTTTGGCAGAATGTTGGTAAACCCAAGAAATCAGGTATTTTCTTTGCATGCATATCATATAATCATACAAACCAAAACCCCATAACATATTCAAGCCATAAAATTAAAAAATATTCACATGCAAGCACATGCAAGGCTTAATTTTACACAAACAGTCCATAATCTACTCCCGCGACACATTTTTGAGTTGATCTTTGTTTCTTGCTCTTAGAGTTGATTATAGAGATGGATTGAGGGCTATTTTATGAGATATTGACAGAGGATTTTAGGAAATTTACTTACCTTATTGGATGCTCAAAAGGTTGAAGAAGAGTGGGACTTAGCCATAATACTCTCTCCTTGATCTCTCCCTGCTCCTTCCTTCTTCCTTCCTTCTTCTCTCTTTCTTCTCTCTTAGAACACTTGGAAAATTTTGGTCTCTCTCTCTCTCACTCCCTCAGCCAAACCACATGAAGGAGAATGGGGTGTTTGGGTCTTAGTTTTTATAGAAAAATAGGTTAGTGGTTTTAATGATGGTTGTAAGCTTTAATTTAATTTTTTTTTGAATTTCATTGAGTGCATGAGAGGTGTGGTCTATTTGAGACATTGAGAAATCAAATTTGGTAGGTGGGGTTCAGCCATGGCAAGTTTGGGAGGCTCAAGTACTGAATTTGCATTATTTTAGGATTTAAATTATATATTTAGTACCATTTTGTGAAAAAAATACATAAAATATTAATTTTATGTATCTTTTTGGTATCTAAACCTACTAAAATCTTTTATATTAATGTGTTCGTAATTAAATTAGTCTTCCCATGATTTATTATAATTTTGATAGCAATTAATTAAATAGGTGTAGGCTTTTAAGTTAAATTAAGTTAGTTTGACTATAATTGGTTTTTTGACTTATTTATTGTGTAGAGATTTTAAATAATTATTTATTTGCTTTTTTTGATCTATATTATTATATTATTATATATATTACTTGTATAAAATGTATTAGGTTATAATAATGTTTAATTTATGCATCCTTTTCTCATTTTTAAGCTCAAAAAGGTAAAAAATAACTTTTTGAGCACAATTCCTTAGGTGACCAGCCATACAAGGGTAATTTGGTTATTTTTGTTATTATTTTATTTTTTATTAATTAATTGTATATAAATATCTGATTTTTGATATTCATTTGTCAAATTTTATATTTTTATTACTTTTTGCTGTACTATGGGTAAAACGGTCATTTTACCATAATAATGAGAATTTTTGATTTTTAATTTTATTTTTATATTATTTACTTAATTTAAGCTATCCCAAGACTTTTTTGAGTATTAATGCTTTGCCTATGAGTATTTGGTCTTTTTAGGATTTTCGGGTCAAATTAGGATTTTCGAGTTAATTAGGGTTTTTTCTATTCATGTAGTAACCTAAGTTCTCATTGTCTATCCATCGCTAATACTAGGGTTTGAGACGGGTTGTTACATCATGTATATTTTGTTTTGAGTTATAATTTGTATATCAAATGAAGGGTGGTGGATTTGACTTAGAATCAATAGGTCATAGCCTCTGCCTTGCTTATCCTATACATTTGAGCCTTCTTTGGGCGTTCGGTGTTTCCCTTTTTTTGGACTTTCAAAAAACCACAACTGCGACCTTTGTTTGTCATGGCCATGAGTATTTTCCATCATGTTTCTCGCAATTGCCCTATGTTTGGCATGGCCGCCAGTTTTGTGCCTTATTTTCTCACGGCCGTAACATTAGTTGCCACGATCGTATATTTTGTGTATATCCAGTAGCTTGAAACAGTGTTTTAATGTTTTTTGTTTTGTTATGTATAGCCTGTTTATAACATGTTAAAAACTAAAACTTTATTGCATGTCTTTTTGGTCTTTATTTGTTTATTTTATTACTCACTCGCATGCTTTTCGCTTTGCTATGCTCAAATTATACGTGTGCCATATCTAGAAATAATAACCAAATTGCATGATCTTGAGAATCGTAGTTAGGCTTTGCATTGTTGTTTGCTTTTGTTTGAACTCTCTTCAACCTCCCGCTTTGTATATGTTACCTTTAAAAAAATTTATAATAAGAACCAACATTGACAAAGTAGAGGCTAATCTCACGGTTAGGCAAGAAGGGTGCCTAACACCTTCCCTTCTCGTACTTTAGCCCGTGAACCCTCTTTTTCTCTGGTTACGCTTTTAAAAAACCTGCAGCCTTCTTCTTTTTTTCTTGATTTTTCTCAAAAATCAAGCGACGACTCCATTTTGTTTTAAAATGCGTTTGGATATCTTGGATATTTCATTTTAAATAGAAAATGAACATTTTCCAAAAACGATGGATATCCGGAGCATTCTCCCTCCTAATCTCCAACAAAAAAAATGCCCGCAGGGATATGTTGGAGTTATTCTCTTTCTCGGTTCTGAAACTAGTGCGTCTCTGGTTGCTAGTTTTGTAACTGTTTTAGGATGTATTCCATGTGAGCACCCTGGGCGTGTTCTCGGTGTTGGAAAATTGTTTATAATGCATATTGTTGGGCACTACGGGTTCGTCGCTAGTGTTCTAGTTTCGATAGCTTAGACTTTGGGTTGACACCGGCAAAGGTATCACAAGTCTTAAGGTGGGATAAACCAATTTATTATATGTTGATTGATTATTGGATTTGAATTTGGTTGGCCTAGAGGGTGGCTCGGACCCCACGTTATTTCCATTGAGTAAAACAACTGTGGTGTGAAGCCTAGGCGATGCATTTATTATTCGCAACAAGGCGTGATAATGGCATTTATGATCAACTCCCATGAAGTCTACTCTGGAAATTTTCAACGTGAAATCCATGTTATGATTCTGGTGTTCTGTTGGGTTGGGCATTTGCATTGCATCCATGGCATCACATACTTGTATGCTTGTTCTTATATCTGCTTGCCATGCTAATATTGTCCAATTTGTCTGCCTCCTTAACTTTAAAATGTACTAAGTGTTAAATGATATGCGTTGTGAAATATTTTGTGAGTTGAGATTAGTTAGAAGGTTTAGAGTATTTCTTGTTAGGCTTTGGCTCATTACATTACGCCACAGGTGAGGCAAAAGAATTCTTTGAAAAGGAATGCCCTGAGGAAGGAGAGGAAGGCTACGAGTACCTGGGTGAGTTCTAGGAGCAAGGGGACCCCAATGATGCTTGTTGAAGATTGAAGTCTTCTATTTTTGTTCTTTATGTTTGGTTTCCCGGCGCATACTGTATTTTTTGTAAATTCTATGGTGAAACTGTAAATGCTTGTGCTTTTGAACTGTTTGGAACTCTTATACTGTAATATTTATGATATGCAAATATGAATGAATGGATAGAATATTTTTCTTATATATACTTATGTGTGTCTCGACGTACCTGGAGGACAGGGTGCCACAATTGGTATCAGAGCCTAGGTTTAGTGAGTTTCGAACCTTGGGTTATGGGAGACTACGAGTTCTGCAGTGTAGAAGCTCTATATAGTGTCTATGCTATTAATTTATCACTTATAATTCGAACCACATAAAATTCTTACCTTAAGTTTCTCTCCCTGATCTTTCTTCTCTTAGGATGGCATCCAATGCTGAATCGGCTGGAGAACCGTGGCAAGCACCTGACCCAGAAGATTAAGACCTAGAGGAATATCCAGAAGAAGTGCCTGTGGAAGAACAAGACCCAATCGATGTCGTTCCCTTAGCTTGTATTGTTTTGAAAGATTGGCAGATAAACCAAGAGAATGAGAACGATGAGGTAGATGCAGACGAAGAACCAGACATGGCCAATTACAAGGATGATGACGTGGATAAGGACAAGGACGAGGATGATGAAGAAGAAGGGGTAATTATTTTTCTCTATGACTAGGCTGAGGCACCTCCACCTGAATTTGATGAAGACAAGACCATTGACGCTGCTATCTACTACGGCCGCCAGGATTACCAGGGCTACCACGTGGGAGAGTAGGTAAACGCCAGAGTTTTCCCAGAAAAGATGTGTACTTGGAGGATACCGTAGGCCTTTCCTTGCTTCATGGGACCCATACGAGTAATCGAGAGGAGTAGCAGAACACTTTATCGTCTGGACTTTCCTCTCGGATTTAAGGCACGACTCGGAGATATGCTACTGCAAAGTGGATGTAGCCTCAGAGGCCAAAGAACGAGAGGGGAATTATTGATCCACACAACTCGGTCATCAATTTCGACGACTCAGAGATGTACCAGGAAATTCTGGCAGCAATAACCAACAGAATGTAAATAGGACCGGCCAACGCTTGGCACGTTGAGGTGCAGTAGCGTTGCTACAACATATACGAAGCGACTTAGTAACGTGAGGCTATCATCCGCCACTTCCATCCACATTTGTTTGTTTAGACTTTAGTACGCTAGGCATTATACTTTTCCTTTTGCTTGAAAGTTGTATGAATGTTATGTGAACTCTTTGAAAACCTTGTACTGGTTATGTGTTGGAATGAAATGCAAGTGTTTACTGTTGGAATCTCTATAAGTAGTTTTAAAAACCTCAAATTATCTCTACAAGATATCAAAATATAAGAAATAATCAAGAACAGAAACAACTCTCAAAATCATAACATTCTTCTTTTTTTCTTTATTCAAGTCAAGGTAGACCGAGTGGCCTTAGCAGCACATCAATTGGGGGGAGAGGCTAATCATTGGTGGTCCATGATTAACAACATGCATGACGTAGCAGCTATAAGATGGGACTAGTTCGAAGGGTTATTTTAAGAAAAGTATTTCCCAGCCCCTTTTCGTTAACGGCAGATCCGTGAGTTTCTGGAGCTCAAATAGGGATCAATGACAGTGACTCAATACGTTAATCGCTTTGAGGAGCTAATCTATTTTGCTGCAACTATTGTACCGGGTGAGGAATCAAAGGCATAGAATGTCGAGTGGG
Source organism: Heliamphora exappendiculata (assembly GCA_034768845.1). Taxonomy (NCBI): domain Eukaryota; kingdom Viridiplantae; phylum Streptophyta; class Magnoliopsida; order Ericales; family Sarraceniaceae; genus Heliamphora; species Heliamphora exappendiculata. The sequence continues at coordinate 5,540 of JAOTRH010479772.1, forward strand.
GTCTAGAACCATCTATCTGAGCGAGGGAGATTTGCCCACAACTCGCAACGTACACTCATGTTATACGAGCTGCTTTGCTAGCTGAAACTGATCTAGCAGATTCAAGGAAAATTTAAAACCAAAAGAAAGAAAACACCAGCTCTGGAGGAACTGTAAGGAGCACCCGAGAATTTATTCCCAAGAAGTCGTACCACTAGGACAACAGGCAAGAACAACTAAGGGGTTTCTCTACTCTTTGTTATGAATGCCAACAACCGAGACACAAGAGGATCAACTACCCGTGCCTAAGGAAGAGGAATCTGAACAATCAACCTGAACAGTAGAGGTAACCCCAGAACCAACCGCCAAGGTACCCACACCCAGTCCAGGTCACTAGGCCAATAGCTCACTTGTAGAATGGGAGGGGAAGGCTGCCACTCAACAAGAATCAGAGGCCCTAAGGAGGTCCGAGCAATGGAATGAGAATCGGGAATGCCAAGAACAACAATAGAAACCGACCAATTGAAGGACGCATCTTTGCTCTGCAAGAAGAGGAGGTAGAAGACACCCAAGTTATATAAGGTATGTTCATGCTGTTTAATACCTTAGTGAAAGTGCAATTTGATTTCAAAGCATCCCATTCTTTTATATTTTTAGCTTGTATGCGATCTTTGCTCTTGAAACCCGAAGCCTTAGAGCAGACCCTAAGTGTCGCCACACCCTTAGGAGGTCAAGCACGTGTAGACTCTATATGTAGAACATGTACGTTGAGAGTGACCGACATCTATATGACGTGCGACCTACGAGTCATGGATTTTAATGGCTATGACGTAATCCTCAAAATGGATTGGCTCTCTAGACATCGCGCTATCATCGATTATCGATAGAAGAAGATATGCGCACAAGCAGAGGATGGCACTACTGTACGAATTCAAGGTGAACGACGCAAAACCGTAACCCCGAGTAATGTGAAGAAGTGTAAATTGAGTAACTTCATAGGAAACTTAACATATCTGCTTGCTAGTATGAACGCCTTATCAACCCCCGAGTTACTGCGAGTCATGTACGAGTATGAAGATGTGTTCCTAGAAGAACTATTTGGATTACCCCCACATCATGAGATTGAGTTTTCAATAGAGCTCCAACTTGAAACCGCACTGATTTCAATCGCAGCACACCGAATGGCTCCTGCTAAACTAAAGGTGTTAATGGACCCCCTTCGAGAGTTACTTAATAAATGTTTTATCTGCCTAAGTGCATCGCCATGGGGAGCACCAGCGTTATTCGCCAAGAAGAAGAATGGAACTTTACGCCTTTGTATCGACTATCGTTAACTGAACAAAGTAACAATCAAAAATTGATACCCTTTGTCCCGTATAGACGATCTCTTTAACCAGCTTCGAGGGTCAGCCTATTTCTCAAAGATTGATCTTCACTCAGGTTATCATCAACTTCGAGTTAATGTGGAAGATATCCCAAAGATAGCCTTCAAATCGCGATATGGACATTACGAGTTCGTAGTTATGCCCTTTGGTTTAACTAATGCCCCAGGAGTCTTTATAAGTCTGATGAATAAGCTTTTTCAACCCTACGTCGACTAGTTCGTAATGATTTTCATAGACGGAATCTTGGTGTATTCAAGAATCGAAGAAGAGCACGAGCAGCACCTAAAGATTGTTTTGCAGAAGCTAAAGGATTCACAACTCTATGCTAAAGCTAGCAAGTGCGATATTTGGTTACACGAAGTTGAATTTTTAGAACACGTGGTGTTTAAAGAAGGGATAGCTATGGATCCAACCAAAGTAGAAGCTGTTTTGGAATGGAAGTCACCCCGAAATGTCTTCTAAGTTTGTAGCTTTCTAGGATTAGCTAGATATTATCATAGGTTTATCCAAGATTTCTCGAATTTAGCATGACCATTGACAAGATTAATGCAAAAAGGAGTAAAATTTGAATGGAACAATAAGTGTGAGACGGCCTTTCAGGAACTTAAGAAAAGATTGACCAATGCTCCTATCCTGGTCATACTTGAATGAGAGGTTGGATATACGTTGTATTGTGATGCGTTTAAGGAGGGTATAAGATGCATGCTGATGCAGAACAGTATAGTAGTAGCTTACGGATTGAGGTAGTTGAAACCTCATGAGCAGAATTATCTCACCCACGACCTAGAGCTTGCAGCAGTGGTGTTTGCATTGAAATATGGGGGCATTATCTATACAAAGAACAGTTAGAGCTTTTCACCGACCAAAAAAGTGTGAAGTATCTATTCACCCAGAAAGACCTCAATATGAGACAACACCAATGGATGGAGTATCTAGAGGATTATCAGTTCACATTAGCCTATCACCCGGGCAAAGCGAATGTGGTGGCTGACGCCCTTTGTCGAAAAACGAGGAGTACGCTGGCTTGTATAGCAGCAAAGGAGTGGGACATGGAAGGAACACTCAATGAATTTTGACTCCAATCGTTAGAATCGAAAGATGGAACTTGTTTTTGTCTAATCATGGCAACATCAAATCTTCATCAGCAAATCATGGAAGCCTAGAAGTATAACCAAGAGTCCGAGTTTAATGGAAAGCATCTTATTGTGGAGGAATCAAAACCAGATTGGGTAGTCAACAAGCACGGGCAGCTGACATACTTGGGACGATTTTTTGTACTAAACGTCCAGAAGCTGAGGAGAGATATCTTAAAGGAGCATCACCAATCACTTTTTGCTATCCACCCCGGAGGTATAAAGATGCATCAAGATTTGAAGAGGCACTATTGGTGGGATGGCATGAGAAGGGATATAGCAGGCTTCGTGGCTAAATGCCTTAACCTGTTAGTAAGTGAAGGCCGAGCACCAAAGACCGGGAGGAACCCTTCAACCCCTGGAGGTACTCGAGTGGAAGTAGGACTACATCACCATGAACTTTGTCTCAGGACTACCAAGATCACCAGTGGGACACGTTGCTATCTGGGTAATCGTGGATCGTTTCATAAAGTCAGCTCATTTCCTACCTATTCGAACATCCAAAAAGCTTAAAGCTCTGAGTCAAAGGTATACCTGGAAAGTCATATTTCTTCACGGGATTCTGCTTTCTATCGTGTCGGATCGAGATTCACGTTCCACCTCGCTATTCTGGAAAAGTTTGAAAGCTGCTCTAGGGACAGAGCTTTGTTTCAGCACTGCTTTTCACCCACAGATTGACGGACAATCTGAATGCACGATTCAAACGTTGGAAGACATGCTACAGGCTTTTGTCATGCACTTCAAAGGAAATTGGGAAAGGCACTTACCGTTAGTTGAGTTTGCCTACAATAACAACTATCAATCCAGCATTGGCATGCCACCATATGAAGCTCTCTACGGAAGGCTGTGTCGATCGCCGATTTGTTGGACTGAAGTAGAAGTGAACACACTTCTTGGATCTGAACTTGTGTAAGAGATTACCAAAAAGATTTGACTGATCCAGCAATGAATAGCTACTGCTCATAGAAAATAGAAGAGCTATGCCGATCACCGATGAAGACCACTCCAGTTCAAAGAAGAAGATCATGTATTTCTGAAGATTCAACTACGACGAGGGATCATATGTTTCGACAAGAAAGGGAAGTTAGCCCCACGATACATTGAACCCTTTCAGATCTTAGCCAAAGTTAAAGAAGTAGCATACCGCTTAGCTTTGCCACCACAGCTCGCCAGTGTTCACAACATTTTTCATGAGTCAATAATGAGAAAGTACGAGCCTGATCCTACCCACGCTCTGGATTAGAAGAAACTCCATGTTGATGAGGACGTTACATTCGAAGAATAACCAGTAATGATAATGAACTGACATGACAAGATTCTCTGAGGGAAGACCATCCCGCTCGTTCGAGTTCTTTGGAGGCACAACAGGATTAAAGAATTAACTTGGAAGCAAGAAGAAGCAATAAGGGCAAGTTATCCCCAGCTATTCACGGATTGAGGTACGATATGAAATTTTGATGACGAAATTTATTTTTAGGGGCATAGATTGTAACGATCCGATTCAAACCCTAGTATTAGCAATAGTTAGCCGATAAGATCTTAGATTGCTGAAAGATTAGAAGCTCCAACTCAACCCAAAATCCTAATTCGATCTGAAATCTCTAAAATGACGTAATACTCAAGAGGAAAGACCCTAATACTCATAGAAGACTCCCAACATCCTAAATTAAGTAAATAACATGAAATATTAGATTAAAAATCAAAATTTCTCATAATTAAGATAAAATGACCATTTTGCCCCTCGTACAGGAAAGTCTTAAAAATTTAAAATTTAACACATGGACATCCTAAATCAAATATTTAAAAACAATTAAGTATAAAAAGACAAAATAACAATAAAAATAACAACAATGCCCTTAATGGCCAGCCAGCTTGGGGTATGTGCTCAAAAAGTCACTTTTTGCCTTTTTAAGTTAAATAATGAGAACAAATTATACAAATCAAGTATTATTATGGCCCTAGATGATCTAAACAATTAATATACATAATTATATAACAATATAGGCGAGCAAAAGCAAACAAATCATTATTAATATTTTACACTCTAAAATAAGTTTAAAGGCCTCATCTTATCAGACTAACTTAATTTGACTTAAATGCCTACACTTATTTAATTAATTGTTATAAAATTTATAATAATCCATGAAAATACTAAATTAATTATAAGCATATTAATATAACATATTTTAATAGGTAGGGACACCAAAAAGATACACAAAATTAAAATTTTAAGCATTTTCTTGCACAATATGGTACTAATACCTTACTTAAACACTAAATTAATGCAAAATTAGTATTTTTCTTCCCCAAGCCTATCATAGACGAATTACCACCTAGCAAATCTAAAACAAAATTTCTTAAAAAGACCATGGCCACGCTATGCAACCAATTAAAATTCAAAAATTTTAAATTAAAGCTTACCTATCATCAATAGATCCACTACAAGCTTTTCCATAAAACAAAAGCCAAGCACACCCCATTCTGCTTCATGTATTTCGGCCAAGAGAGAGTGAGGAACCAAATTTGAGTGTTCTAAGTTTTCTTCAAAGCGAGGGAGAGAGATAAGAAGGAGAAAAAAGAAGAAGGAACCAAGGAGGCCACATTAAAGCCAAGTCCTACGCATCCTCCATTTTTAGGTCTTCAAACAAGTAAGTAAAACCTCTAAACTTTCTTTTCAAGATCACCCTAAATCTCCCTCAACTCATCTCATAACACACAACTAAAAACAAGAACCGAAAATGGACCAAAAAGGCGTTATAGAGGTGAAATAGGGGCTATTCTTGTTTAGTATGTTAGTGTGAGTGGTTACATATTATTATTTTTGAGTTTGATGATTTATACAAGCTTTAGAACAATGATATTTGAGTCTAATACACATGAATGCAAAGAATAAGGACCATATATGGGCATACCATGAGCTAGGATGCTAGAACTCTCAAAGGCCTGATTTTGAGCATTTTTTACTTTCTACCCCGAATTTGAGAATTTCGTAACTAAATATAGAAAAATGATCTCAGTGTATTCTTTATGTCCAGACCTAGGTTTTGATGTTAGCTTTCATACAAAATTGGTTTAAAGGGATGTTAATGAGTGGAACTCGGGATATGTCATTTTTGCCGAAGTATGTCAGTATCTTACCACTCAGTTTTACAAACCTAAACACCTTAGTTTAGAACGAGATCTGAACTTAGGTCAAAACATGAAAGTTGTAGATAACATATCTATCTTGCGGTCCACTGAAAAAGAGCCCAACATATTGAGATTAGATAGGTCAAAACACATTTTAAAGTCACTGTTGTGGATTTGTGAGTAACAAAGCCCTTTGTCACATATTTTTATATGACCAGAAACTCCTATTTTTAGTGATCTAATCCAAAAGTGATTTTCATGAAGAATATAGGTAACATATTGAAATAATTACTTGCCAACAATTAGACCTAGATACCCCTGGGTAGTCCCTCTAACTATTTTTAAACTATCTGTTGTAAACAGATTCTGTTGTATGTTTTGTAGGTGACTGAACCTATTTTACTTAATGGCTTATATCTCTAATTTGTTTCAAATAATTATCCTTAGAACTATTCATGATAATTTTAGGGAACATACTAAATTAGAACATATCCAAAAAGCAGACCTGTAGGACCTGATTTTATGCCCCAAAATTGAGACCAACTAAGGTACTTTTTCTGTACTTTTCTTTATAAAATGCTGAACCATTTTCACTTAAATGAAATTATTTACCTATTTACCTTAGAATTTTACCTTAGTGTTAGACATAAACATTGTAGGAAATATTTTTATCTAAATGGCGACAAAAAACTTAAACGCAACTCAAAGTCTAGGTACCCCAAAACACTGTTGTCCTTTTAAAATTGATACTTGAATGTTAACCCTTAAGTTGTTAAGTGTGCGGTTGACATGTCTTTGTTGTGGGACTTAAAATATATGTTTTAATTGATTTAAGTTGGATTATTAATGTTTTAAAGTGATTATATGATACTTAGAATCCATGCTATAAAGTTTGAACCATGTCTTCAGAATTGTGTCTTATGCTTCAGATGCTTGTACTTAGGGCTTTAATGAGTTGTACTATGTGTTATGCCATACTTAGTTTAATTCCATGCTATAAATAGTTATACTTGAGATGTATGTTATATATCATAGGCATTGTCACATTTACATTCTGGCATATTGGAGTCTTTTTCTGTATTTACCATTGTGGGTTAGGATATGTTGGAGTTGTTATCTTTCTATGTTCTGAGTTTAGGGCGTCCCTCGTTGCTAGTTTTGTAACTGTTTTGAGATGTATTCCCTGTGAGCACCCTGGGCGTGTCCCCGGTGTTAAAAAATTATTTATCATGGATATTGTTGGGCACCACGAGTTCCTCGCTAGTGTTCTAGTTTCGATAGCTTACACTTTTGGTTGACACCGGCAAAGGTATCATGAGTCTTAAGGTGGGACAAACTAATTTATTATATGTTGATTGATTATTGGATTTGGATTTTGTTGGCCCGGAATGTGGCTCAAACCCCATGCCATTGCCATTGAGTAAAATAGCTGTGGCATAAATCCTTAGCGATGCATTTACTATTCGCAACAAGGCGCAATGATTACTTTTGTGATCAACTCCCATAAAGTCTACTATGAAAATTTTTGGTGTGGAATCTATGTTATGATTCTAGGTGTTTTATTGGGTTGAGCATTTGCATTGCATCAATGGCATCACATACTTGTATGTGTTTGAGGCAAAACTGTCAAGATCATTATTTTTATAAACAATTTTTGATAAAAATAATTGGACGGGCAATCGCCGAAACAGGCTCCAAATAAAACTTTTGATGTCGAACAATCAAAATAAAAACCCGTGCAACCACAGTTAAATTAGAAGAATACCATTTTTTTTGTCGATTCTCCAACTACGATTTTGATTTCAAGTTAAAGCTCCCATCAGACCTTCTACTGTATTCCCTTATGTGATTTCTGAATGTAGTGTGGGCTATGATCCTTCAAGAACTTGTACAGGCAAAACTTGGTCATCTTTAGTCTTGAAGACAAGTTATGAATTTGGTTCAGTCTACCCGCATATTTATAGGGTTACAGCAAAGACCTGTGGAGTAATTATGATAAAGACTTCTAGTGTAACCCAAATACGAATCCAGCGATTTTCGTAATTAAGAAAACCTCTCAGCAATATCTGTAATTATGAAAATCTTGCAGCGATTTCTACAATTTTTATAAAATACTAAATTACAGTTCACACCATTAAAGAACTATAATTGCACTCTAAGCCATAATCTCAAGACCATCTTGCATTGAGCTCCTGTTATTAAATGTTTAACTCATCTCTCCACGTTAAGATTCCTGGTACCTGGTAATTAAATTTAATTACTAACAATTTAATTTAATCGGCATCTTTAAATTCTTTAAGCCCTTTCGCTTAATTTATTTGACCGCCGGATAATTAAATCCACCTACAAGGTTTGTCCTGGTCAAAACTTATAAGCTTCCTTAAGGGGATATCGTCAATTCTGATAATTCGATACGTGAATTTCATTAATAATTATTATATACCATATAAATAATATCGCTATCCAACTCACTGGGAATATAGACTAATATAAGATCGTACTATCTAATGAATGAAAATAACGAATATTAAATATACGTAAATCAATAATTATTTCAAGATTAAGAGTATAAGCACTCTTCATAATTACCTTGGGGTATAAATTAATTTATATAGAAAGTATAAAATTAATTACCCCAATGTGTCCCGTTCAATACACACAAAGTGTATTAGCATAGAGAGTTAGAACAATAGACGACGCTATTATATATTTTCTATAACCAAGACAGACCTACTAAAACTCTGTGCTATAGTCGTACCGATAGTATGTCCATTTCCATCTAAACTGTAAACATAAAATTTATATTCAGCAAAAACTTAAAATCTGATCTTCTGTGTGTAAGCCATACTCTACACACCAAATTAAATACTGTAAAGAATAAATGATATCCATGCATAACATTTAAAGAAATAATATTGCATAAATTGCTCATAAAGATTCTTATAAAATATAAAATTAATTTTATTAAAATAAAATAAAATACTAAAAATACGATTTTCAGTATTCAACCCTAACAATATCCCACTTATACTCAAAAGCATGCTGTCATACATCTGACTCCCTTGCTCTCTACATGACTATCAAAAGTCTTAGCCGGTAAGCTCTTTGTAAAAAGATCTACAAGATAGTCTCCTGATGCAATCTTGGTCATAACATAACCCCTCTACACAATTTCTCGTATCAGGTGATAGTTATGCTTAGTGTGCTTTCCTTTCTTGTGGACTCTTGGTTCTTTTGAGTTTGCAACCGCTCCGCTATTATCACAGTACATTGTAATAGCCGACTGAACTAAAGGGACCACGTCTAGATCTAATAGGAAGTTCCTGAGCCAAACGCCCTCCTTAGTTGCTTCAAAAGCTGCCACTTACTTGGCCTCTATGGTGGAATCAGCAGTGCAGGACTGCTTGATACTCCTCTAACTAATAGCTCCACCTCCTAAGGTAAATACATATCTTGAAGTAGACTTAGAGAAATCTTTGTTTAACTGAAAATCTGAGTCTGTATACCCTAAAGGTACTAGACTGTTTGCCTAGTAAACCAACATATAATCTTTAGTCCTTTTCAGGTACTTGATTATATTCTTTACCGTAGTCCAGTACTCTTGCCCTGGGTTAGACTAATATCTGCTAACTATGCCAACGGGAAAGAAAATGTCGGGTCTAGTGCAAAGAATTGAATACATTAGACTTCCTACTGTAAAAACATAAGGAACTGCTTTCATCTTCTCTATCTCATCATGTGTCTTAGGACACTGATCCTTAGATAGAGTAATTTCATGCCTGAGAGGGGGAAACTCTTTCTTAATATCTTGCAAGCTAAAACGAGCAAGGATATCATCGATATACTTTGCTTGTGATAAGTCTAACATCCTTTGTTTTCGATCTCGCACAAGCTTGATCCCAAAGATGTGGGTGGCTTCTCTCAAGTTCTTCATATCGAGCTGTCTAGATAACTATACTTTTACCGTAGATAATGCCCCCACATCATTTTTGATAAGCAAGATATCGTCTACATAAAGTACTAAAAAGATCACCACGCTTCCGTCACACTTATTATACACACAGGATTCATCTGGACTCTAATCAAAACCATAAAATTTTATAACTTGATCAAATCGAGTATTTTAAGACCTCGATGCCTGCTTAAGTCCATAAATAGATCTCTTAAGCTTGCACAACATGTGCTCCTAGCCCTTTACTATGAAATCGTCTGGTTGTATCATATAGATACACTCGTCAAGACTCCCGTTAAGGAAAGCTATCTTGACATCTATTTGTCAGATTTTATAACCAAAATGAGCAGTAATGGATAAGGGAATTCAAATAAACTTAAGCATGGCTACCGGTGAAAAGATGTCTTTATAATCGATCCCATTTTTCTAAGTGAACCCTTTTGCAATAAGCCTAGCTTTGAAGGTTTCAACCTTCCTGTCTGCTCCTCTCTTCCTCTTATAGATCCACTTGCATCCAATGGGTTTCATCCCTTCGGGTGGTTCTATAAGTTTTCAGACCTGATTGGAATACATAGACTCTATCTCAAAATTCATAGCCTTTTGCCAAAGATCTGCATCTTTATCCTGAAGTGCTTCATTGTAGTTACAGGATTTGGTATCCAGTTCTACTGGAATCCTATCAATAGACTCTTCCAGGAACATATACCGATCAGGTTGATGAATAACTCTCCCACTACGACGAGACACTTCCTATGTCTGTGTACTAGCAATAACACGTTGTGAAGAATCTAAATCTTGTGCATCAGCATCCTATTTATGATTTGCACCTATTCCGATAATCCTCCCAGTACAATGAGGTAATGGAATATCAGTGACTTGTGATTCATCTTCCGTTCTATTAATATTTTCTCTCATTTCTTTCAGAGAAATTTTATTTTTGGGTTTGTGGTCTATAATATAATTCTCCTCCAAGAATCGGACATTGGTGCTAACAATGACCTTGTGATCCTTAAGATTATAAAATAGGCCACCATTCGTTCTCTTGGAATATCCCACAAAGAAATAGACTTCTGTCCTCAGTTCCAACTTACATGTATTTTCTTTCAGCACATGTGCTGGACATTCTCAAATCCGAATGTGTTTTAGACTAGGTTTACGCTCAGTCTATAATTCTGTGAGAGTAGAAGGTACTAACTTAAAAGGTACCAAGTTTAGAATGTAAGCCGTTGTCTCTAATGTAAGTCTCCAAATTGAATCAGGTAAACCTAAATAACTCATCATGGACCTTACACTGTTCTGCTGTGGACTGCCTCGTGCAGTCAATTGGGATATAATCTTTTCTGATAACAGGTAATCCCTAAACTCTCTAAAGAGGTATTTCCTACCATTGTTGGATTGTAGTGATTTGATACTTATACCTAGACGCTTCTCCACCTTTGCTTCCGCATTTAATTCTTTGAATTTCTCAAAGCATTCAAACTTACGGTACACCAGGTAAATGTATCTATACCTTGAGTAGTCATCAATGAAACTTACGAAGTACTCAAAATTACCTCTAGCCTGGATTGTCATAGGACCACACATATCAGAATGAACCAGTTCTAACAATTCTTTAGCTCTACAACTTTTGGCTGAAAAGGGACTGTTAGTCATCTTACCTTCTAAGCAAGATTCACAGACTAAAGTTCCTTTAATTCCAATGAACTTAACGGTCCATCTATTACCAGTCTATTTATCATTTTTAGATTAATATGATCCAAACGTAAGTGCCAAAGAAACATTTGATTCATTAAAGAAGAAAACTTTCTCTTATTTGATAAATTTGATGTGTTATTCAATTTAAATTGTTACAGTATAGGAGAGATAGGAGATACGCTCAAGACCATCTCGTATTGAGCTCTTGTTATTAAATGCTTAACTCATCTCCCCACGTTAAGATTCTCGATACTCGCTAATTAAATTTAATTAATGATAATTTAATTTAATCGGCATTTTTAAATTCTTTAAACCCTTTTGCTTAACTTATTTAATTACCGGATAATGAAATTTATCTACAGTGTTTAGCCCAGTCAAAACTTATAAACTTCCTTAAAGGGGTATCGTCAATCTCGATCATTCGAGATGTGGATTCCGCCAATAATTATTATTCACCATATAAAAAATATCGCTATCCAACTCACCGAAAATATAGACCCATATATGATTGCACCCTCTGATAAATCAAAATAACAAATATTAAATATACGAAAATTAATAATTATTTTAGGATTAAGAGCATAAGTACTTTTCATAATAAACTGGGGTGTGAATTAATTTATATAATCAGTATAAAATTAATTACCCTAATGTGGCCCATTCAATACACACAAAGTGTACTAGCACAGAGAGTCGAAACAATAAACGGCGCTATTATCTATTTTTCGTAACCAAAATAGTCATACTAAAATTCTGTGCTACAGTCGTACTGATGGCATGTCCATTTTCATCTAAACTGTGAACATAAAACTTATATTCTGCAAAAAACTAAAATTAGATCTTCTGTGTGTAAGCCGCACTCTACACACTAGATTAAATACTGTATAGAATAAATGACATCCATGCATAACATTTAAAGAAATGATATTACATACATTGCTCATTAAAATTCTTATAAAAAAAATTTAATTTTATTAAAATAAAATTAAATACTAAAAATATAGTTTTCAGTATACAACCTTAATAGTATGCATATCCTTATATATGCTTGCCATGCTAATATTGTTAAATTTGTTTGTCTTCTTGACTTTAAAATGTACTAAGTGTTAGATGATGTGTTGTGAAATATTTTATGCCGTAAGATTGGTTAGAAGGTTTAAAGTGTTTTCTACTGGGTTTTAGCTCATGGCATTATGCCACAGGTGAGACAGAAGAATGTTTTGAAGAAAAAACCCCCGAGGATGGTGAGGAAGGCTACGAGTACCTGGGTGGGTTCCAGAAGCAAGAGGACCCCGATGATGCTTGCTGAATATTGAAGTCTTCTATTTTTGTTCTTTTTGTTTAGTTTCCCGGCACATAATGTAATTTTTGTAAATTATATGGTGAAACTGTAAATGCTTGTGCTTTTGAACTGTTTAGAACTTTTATGCTGTAATATTTATGATATGTAAATATAAATGAATTGATAGAATATTTTTTTTATCTATACTTATGTATGTTTCGAGGTGTCCGGAGGACGAGGCGCCACAAGGGGCAAGAAAGCTGAAAGTCATAGGGGACTCAGCCTTAGTTGAGTCCCAAGTAAAAGGTGAATGGGAGGTCAAAGAGGAAAGATTAATCCAATACCACCTAGAGCTCAAGATAATAAATTTCTATTTTGAAAGTGTAGTGTTCATCCATGTTCCGAGGTTACAGAATAAGTTCTATGACTTCCTGGCTACCATGGCATCAATGATAGAGATACTGCCCGGAGTAAGAATAAGACCCTTGGAAATACGATAATGGAATATACCCATAATCAATAACATTGTCACTACCCAAGAGGTCAATGATGGTCTGTCCTGGTATCACGACATTTGGGATTTTATTGAAAAGGGAGAATATTCCAGTCGAGCTAGTAAGAAAGATCAAAGATTCATCAAGAGAGTCGCCGCACAGTTTGTAATCTATAGAGAAAAGATGTACAAGAGAGGGTATTTGGGAGTTAACAAACTCTATATTGACACGAAAGAAGGACATGAACTGATGATGGAGATTAATAGAGGAGTCTACGGACCCCATATGAATGGGTTGATGTTAGCAAAGAAGATTTTACGCCAAGAATACTTTTGGAAAATGATGGAGAAACATTGTCACAAGTTTGTTCGGAGATGCAAAAAATGTCAAGTTCACGCAAACCTTATGCGTGTGCTGCCATCTCAGCTTTATCGTATGACTTCACCATGGCTGTTTTCGATTTAGGGAGCTGACGCGATAGGAAGAATCACACCCAAAGCATTAAACGGACATGAGTTTATTCTTGTGGCGATCGCTTACTTCGCAAAGTGGGTCGAAGCTATTTTCTACTCTTTTTTAAAAACCTCTCAAGTAGCCAAGTTTGTGACACCCTGACCCGTTTTATTTTAAAAATGATTGAGCATTGATGGAGTAAGAATTAAAACTTGAGCTTGGGAATATTTTGAACTTGGATACCCATAAAAGATATGATAGAAGAAGAATATGGGGCTCTAATGGATGTTTGAACAAAAATAAGTGAAAAGTGTGTGAAGAAAAGTGACATACCTTCACTAAATTGGCAATAACGTTTTGTACAAAATGAATTATGGTATGAAGTTTGAACTATTGGAAAGTAGACTTCAGGGGCTTCAGTTTTAGCATAAGAACGACCCCATTTGAAGTTCGGATGAAAGAGATAAGCTTGTTCAAAGTTAGACCAACAGTGCAGTCGCGAAAGATCGATCGATCGGTCCCGCGATAGATCGATCAGTCTTGACGGACAGAGGCTATAAATATTGGTCTTTGGGTTTGCTTTGTCATTCTTGTCCTCTCACTTCTCTCTCTAAAGCTTAGGAGTGATCTAGGGTTTGGCTTACGGAGGTTCATGAGGGTTTTCATGTTCGTGGGAGTTGGAGATCTTGCCGTTTCCTTGCACAAGCGGCCGTTGGAGAGCGTGGGTAGGCACTAGAAGCTCCCTTGAAGTTGTGTGTGTTGAGCTTTGGCGATTTGGAGCTCGCACGGAGCTTGAATCTAGATGGTGGATCTTCTTTGAGGTAGGATCTTGACTACTCTTTGTGATTTACTATGATTTGTGTTGAATTTTTTTGAAACTAAATTAAACCCTAGTAAAATGCGATATGTGATATAAAGAGAAGTATGAATCGGTGGGGGTTTTTGCATAGGTATCTTTGATTACATGAATATGAGTTGTTGATGAAAAGGTAGGAGGTTAGCAAAAATGAGAGGATGTTTTGAAAGAATAAAGATATAACTTTTCTTATACATTGATGATGGTGGGTTGGTTTCATGAAAATGTGAAATAAAAGTGTTGAAACAAATATTTAATTAGATGTGTGTGTGTTAAAACGTTGAATGAGTTGATAAGGTGATGTTTTGAAAGAAAAGAATAAAATAATTTGTAAACTTTGGGATTTTAAGAAATGACTATCCATGGTTTTACGAAAATATAGTACAAAGAGATTTTTGGATTATTTTTGCTCTACACGGAAACTTTGGTGCACCGAGGGAGGTTTGGAAATGATTTTTCTCTCTTTTTAAACGCTATTTCTTATCAAAAAGGTTTTAAAGAGGTGCTACAAGGCTGGTTAGTATTAAAAATCAAGTTTTTTGGCTTAAAAAGAACCTGGGACAGGATAGCTCGATAGACCGATCGATCGGTCTATCGAGCGGTCTTTTAGTATTCTCGGTACTCTTGTGCAGGCAAGAGACCGATTGATCGGTCTCTTCATCGATCGATCGGTCTTGGTATTTTCTAAATTTTTTTTGATATTTTGCTTAAAGGTTTAGCTTTTGGGAACTTTAAACCTAACTTTTGAATTATTCATCACAGTAGTTAAACTCTCGGTTGGGCATATTTGAAAAAGGTTTTGAATTCATAATTTTTTTCGTTTTGAATCGTGTTGGGTTAAATAAGTTTGAATGGATATTGTTTACAAAGTGGGTTATTGAAGGGTTGTGATTTGGCATAGTCATATTATAACAGAAAATTCCATGCCCTGGGAAAGAATAAATGAGTTTTTAAGTGTACTTGTACATACATATGATGGGTGCTTCACTTTCAATTAATATGATTACTATTGAATTTAATTTCGTGTTGATATGTTATGAAATTGCTCAAAATATGAGAATCATGAGAAGTTACGTGTTGAAGTGATGATGCATAATGCCTAAACTATGAAAGAAAAATTTGAGTACTTAAACGAAATGTGATGTGATTATAGTTGACTTAACATTTGTGTTGGTGCTTAGTGACATTGAGTAATGATGTGAACTATGGAAAGTTACATAATGAAACTATTAACTTGAGTTGAAAACCTATGGTTGAATGTGGAATTTGCATAATGAGGGGCTGCGGTCCTACGGTGAAAGCCCGTGAAGATTTGTGCATAATGAGGGGCTACGGTCCTACGGTGAAAGCCCGTGAAGATTTACGTTCAAAGGTAAAATGTGAAATTTGAGCACTTGATTTTAATGAACCGTATGGATTAATGTGAATAAAGAAATGAGTTAAAAGGGGACATTCGTGTGCGTGGGTGTATGTGTGTGAGCGAAAAATGACTCGGTGAAACTTATGTTTGTTTTTATTTCGGTTGCACCCATCACATCTCACAAATCACGCATAACACTAAATTAGTCTTTATCCTACGAGTTTTGGCTGATGTATATATATCCAAAATTATTTCAGGTTTCAAGGTTCCGCGATAATATCAGGGCAAAGGATGCATGCGGATGAAGGGGCAGAGGGAAGATCTAGTTTTTCTTTGTATTTACACTACATCATGATTGTGTAGAAACTAAAAATGGATGATCGTAATATTATATGTGCCGTAATGGAACTCTTGAAATTTAAGAATCTTGTTTAACCTTTGTGACGCATATGTATATTATTGGAAGAAGATGTTTTTATTATGGTTGTTAAGAGAAATTGGGTTGAGTTTATGGGTTCCCGGGGTTCGGGACGTTACAAAGTTTATCAAGGGAAACCTTATCTGCCGATACGAGGTTCCGCATGAGATTATTTTCAATAATGGCTCTCATTTTCAGGGCAAAGTTTTGAACCTCTTAGAGGAGTATCGAATCATCGCTTATATGTCTTCTCCATATAGACCGCAAACCAATGGAGCTGTGGAAGCTGCCAATAAGAATGTGAAGAAGATTTTGTGGAAAATAATTGAGGAAAGTAGAGATTAGCCGGAGAAACTACCATTCGCACTCTAGGGACATCGAATGTCGATCAAGACTTCCATTGGAGCGACACCCTATGCATTGGTTTATGGGATAGAAGTGATCTTACCCATAGAACTAGAGATTTTGTCTTTAAGGATAGTGGCTGAAAACAACATTTCATAACCAGGTTTGTAGAAGAATAGATTTGAAGAGTTGCTTTTGTTCGATGAGAGGAGACTTAGAGTGCTATTTCACATTCAAGGGTATCATAGAAGAACAGCTCGGACATTTAACAAGATGGTTATGCCCTAAAATTTGAAAGGAGATGACTTGGCTCTCAAAGATATCAGAGCCCTGATCTTCGACCCAAGAGGAAAGTTCAAACCTAACTGGGCCGAAACTTATCTTATCAAAACCTTGATGTCATGAGAAGCCGTCATCCTTATGGATTGGGATGGGAATGTCTTTTTTACACCAATCAACTCAGATTAGCTCAAAAGATTTTATCCCTAAGAGAAACATGAAAATAAAAAGAAAAGCTTGTTGGGTTGAAAACTGTAAAGACGGCCAAGGCAAAAGGTAAAGTAGTCCGCAAGGTCAAAAATTTGAGAGAGCGACCCTGGCAAAAGTTAAGGCAATGAAAAAGAGAGTGTCAATACCCGAGTGTAACCCAAGCCTCGAACTATGTTATGGCTCAGTTCCCTTTTTTGAGATATGTAGGCAGCTTCCATCAAAAATTCGACCCAAACCTTTGTTCAAAGCTCTCCTCTGCAAACGATGTTTCAAATAGTTGGATCAAATGCAAAAACCTACTTTAAGTTTTTCTAATAGACTGGCTATACTACAAAAATGAACATTTAGAGAACAATTTCAAAAATCCTCGTAAACTATAAACGGAGAAACTTTTATTAATGAACTTTGCTGATTCAATTTCATTCTAAAGCAAGATAGGCTCGCAACTTCTCATCCTTTTTCTAAAATGCTGAAAAGAAAACAACAAGATACTAAGGCATAACAAAGAAAAGTCAAGTCTTCCTTCTTTTCGCATCTCCTCCTTGTTTTGCACTACGCTTCAACTCCTTCCCTAGCCAAGCTTTGTAATCCTCAGAAAGCTCGTCATCAAACTCACTGCCAACCGGCATCATCAGTTGAGAAGACCAAGCCCGCTGATATTGGCCTAAGAAGGGACCCGATGAGGTGAACTATATAAGTGACTCATAGCAGCGTCAGGCCTAGTCTGAGTATGCCCAAACTGAAGAAGAATACGATATGGATGATAGAAGGTAGCCAGCTTCAAGCCAATAAACAGAACCTCTGGGTGATCAATGGTTGCAGCAGTCATAAGAGAAGTCTTCGACTAGGGGCATTGCTAGGAAATATCCTCCCCAGTCAAAGAACTCAAAAAGTCCTTCTAAGCAGCTTCAGTGGAGTAAAGGCGGTAAACCTGACGGTGGACGAATGATTTCACATCGTAGTTATTAGACGCGGGTTTCTCCAGTAGATTCACCTTCTCCATCATCCAAACATGATAGAAATAAACAAAAAATAGAGCTAAGCAAAAAAATCGAGAGAAATAAAGAAAAATGAGAGATGAGCGAAAAAATATAGAGAAATACAAAAAAATGAGAGTTGAGTGAACACCTACAATAGTAAAGCACTACCCGCGAAGAAAAGAGCACCCTCAGTACGGACCGCATCAAACCTGAGAAATGGCTCAGCAAGGACTAGTCGAACAGGATCCTAACCCTCACTAATCTGATGAGCTACATCCACCAGAGAAGAACTAGCCTGGGCATCAGAAGATCCTAAGAGAAAATGGGCCAATAAACAGATGCAAAGGGCATAACGTCGCTGAAGCTGAAGGAAGAAATCAGCAAGAGAAACCCAGGACCGAAATCGATCAATGATCTGAGCCACGTCAAGAACTCCATCATGGGTCATAAGTGAAACTTCACACTTGGAATAGCCACAAAGTTGCATCAACTGATCCTTGGAACTCGAGAACAGAGTATGAACTATGACTCCACCCTGAGATGAAATCTTGAGGATAGTAGAAAAATCCTCCACCTTTGGGCACAGCTCCTCATATCCAAAATGGAACACATGGACATCGGGTTCCCAAAGTTGGGTAACCCCTCTGAGAAAATGCCAGTTGATCCTCATGGTCTTCAGAGAGAATAGTGCATCCAAGACAAAGTTGATGAAGTTCTCTGAGAAAATGCCAGTTGATCCTCATGGTCTTCAGAGAGAATAGTGCATCCAAGACAAAGTTGATGAAGTTCTTGCGCTCGACCAAGGAAAACTTGTCCATCCATGACAAAAGAGCATCGTTGAAGGAAAAACCCGTGGAGAAACAATGAAGAATGAAGAATTTCTCAAGCAGTAGGGTCTGGACCAAAGGCTCCCCTTTTATAGTGCCAAAAGAGGAGGGAACACAGAATCAGCTTTGATTTTTGTGCCAAAAGACTGTCACGATTGTCACTTTTTCTCATGGCCATCATAATCATTCTTCACAGCCGCCATCAATCTTCACGGCCGTGAACTCTATTCCTTCAGGTAGTGAACTTTTTCTCACCTTTGTCCAGGCTACTACTTTTGAATGTCACGATCGCAAGGATTTTTCTCACTGTTGCGATCTTTTTCGTGCAGAGAATTTGACAACACTTCCCCATTTTGTAAAGCAACCCAACTCATTGCCAAAGGACCTACCGCAACTCACAACAAATAAAATAGGCTTAATGGGCCAGATTTCCAACTCACAAACATGTAACACATGAGATAGAGGTAATCAAATGTGCTTTTCATAAAATTATATAAACATCCATAACGAGATATAATGTAAACTTGTTAGGATTGCATACTAAAATCTTATTTTTAGTATTTAAATATATTTTAATAAAATTAATTTTTTATTTTATGAGAATCTTAATGAGTAATGTATGCAATATCATTTCTTTAATGTTATGCATGGATGTTCTTAATTCTGTACAGTATTTAATCTGATGTATAGAGTACGACTTATACACAGAAGATCAGATTTTAAATTCTTGCAGAATAAAAGTTATTTGTTCACAGTTTAGATAAAAATTGACATACAATTGGTACGACTGTAACACAGAATTTTAGTAGGCATGTCTTGGTTACGGGGAACAGATAATAACATCGTCTATTGTTTTGACTCTCTGTGTTAGTACACTTCGTGTGTATTGAACGTGATACATTAAGATAATTAATTTTATACTGACTATATAAATTAATTTATACCTCAAGATTATTATGAATAGTATTTATACTCTTAATCCTTAAATAATTATTGATTTGCGTATATTTAATATTCGTTATTTTGATTCATTAGAGGGTGCGATGTTATATGAGTCTATATTCTCGGTAAGTTTGGTAGCGGTTGTTAGCCCAAGAGCTTCTTTAATTGATTTTGATGGTTTTCATAATTCATTTCCTATAAATAATTGTCTTTAATTGGATAATAATTCTTTTTTCCAAAATGAAAGTGTCAACCTATTTTGAACAATCAAGGTTGACACCTTAGCCAAAAAGGTATGACTTGTATCTCAAAAGATTCAAACACTTAAGAATT
>JAOTRH010479783.1:0-25587 GCA_034768845.1 Heliamphora exappendiculata
AGTATGAAAAATGTTCTCCCTTTGTTGTTCCATGTCATCCTCTTTGACTTGGGCACTTAAAGCATGCCTAGCCATAAGTGACTCACCCTCTACCGGATACTCCACATTATCATCACAAGCGGCCTCAAGTTGTGGCATTTGTTCATCCTCGCTCTCACTTTCAGTTTCCACCTCTTCATCAGTACGTGCAATCATGGTCCTCTTATTTGGACATTGTGAAACTATGTGACCTACGCCTAAACAACGAAAATATTTAATGTCACGATTATGAGTTTGTGGTTCGGTTTTACCTTTGGTGGAGCTGGAAACTTCATCTCTCTTCTTGGGTGGTTCGGTTTTGGACTTGACATTAGCCCCGTTGTCTTTCTTCCAATTAGATCTCCATGAAGAAGATGAGCCCATATTTTGAAGTGAACGAGCCCCTTTCTTTTTAAGTTGTCGTTCCACCTTTATTGGCATATGCACTATTCCTCCAACTCTACGTAGTGTTGTAATTCTACTATGTTGGCAATATCCCGGTTTAGCCCATTTAAAAACCTTGCCATGGTAGCTTCTCTATCTTCTTCGATGTTTGCCCGAATCATGGTTATCTCCATCTCTTGGTAGTAATCATTCACGCTTCGATAAACTTGAGTAAGGCATTGTAACTTCTGATATAAATTCCTATAGTAGTGACTTGGAACAAATCGCCTACTCATAATTTCCTTCATCTCCACCTATGTCTCAATAGGCCTCTTATGGTTTCTCCTTCTGTTCATCACAAGTTGATCCCACCATATAATAGCATAATCAGTAAATTCAATGATAGCGAGTTTTACCTTTTTCTCCTCAGAGTAATTATGGCACTCAAAAATCAACTCAACCTTCTTATCCCATTCCAAATATGCTTTTGGATCATTCTTCCCTAGGAACGATGGAATCTTTATCTTGATGCTTCCTAGATTTCTGTCAACTCCATCTCGCCATCTTGGATCTCTTCAAAAATCTAGACCACGCCTTCTGCCTCTTGGTACGACCCTGCCATCTCCGTTCAAAGGACCTTGATCCTCTTCATCATTGAATTCAACCTCTTGGTCGTCATCAGAAGCACGCTCGTCCTGTCTTCTTTGGTTTCTTCCTTCATGCCATGTAGCAATAACAGCGTCTTGCCTATCCATCCGATCCTGGATTTCATTAAGCACCATGTTCATGCATTCAAATTGTTGCTGTATAGCCTACAACATGAGTGGCTCTCTATGCTCGTTTGAACCTTCAGTCCTAGAAGACATTTTATTTGAAACTACAGAAATAAAAAAATGTTATAAATAATTTCTCACACACTCCCTTTCATGTTTGCACTCAAATAAGGGCACTCCACTAGTGTATGCACTCTTTTGGCATTTTTCCGATAATAAGCTCACCCACTTTTGCCTTTTATCGTTCTTGTTTCCCTTACAAGTTCTTTAAAATTAATTGAACTTCAACCAACGAACAATTTGTGTGGTCCCAACTAGCAATAGATCCAAGAAACAAAAGAAAATAAAAGTGACACGGAATATACAGACATTGGGGAGAAGAAAAAAGCCAAATGAAAAATACCAACGATGATATACGAAATAATGAAGTATTTTGAACTTGAAATGATGATATACGCAACCAATTAAAAAATAAGGTTCACTATATTAGCCACATAAAGTACTTAAATATTTATTGCCAAAAACTTCTTCTCTCTTTTAAAAAAAAAAAAAAAAGGTTTGGCAAACCCTAGCACACCACTGCTGAAACCCTAGAATGCTGCTGCCGCCAATTTTTTATTTTTGTGTGTTTTTTATTTTTTTTTGTGCGGGTAAAACCCTGCAGAAATTCTAAAATATGTTGTCAACTCAAACCCTAGCTGCCCTCCTTATGCAACATAAGATTTCAACAAAAGATATTGATTGATCTCAAAAGATATTAATTGATTGATTGATCTCAAAAGATATTGATTTCAACATAAGATATGGATTTAAGAATCAAAAGATATTGATTGATCTCAAAAGATATTGATTTCAACATAGATATGAATTTCAGAATCAAAAGATATTGATTGATCTCAAAAGATATTGATTCTTTTTTTTTAAACAAGAGAATAAAAACAAATGGATTCAAGCAAAGATTAAAAACAAAAAATTGACAAGAATCAAGAACGACACTAAATAAGCAAGAACAAAATTCAAGAGAGAACAAGGATCAAGAAAAACCCAGAATTAAGAAAGATAAGAATGATACCTAGAAAATGCCTCGACAAAAATCCAAAATAAAGAACGTAAAAGGATAGATAAACCTGATTTGAAGCCTGAGCTCTGATACCAAATGATGTGAACCCGCAAGGATTTGAATTCTCTTGAACCCACGAACAATTTGAACTAAACCCAAGAACGTCAAAATCAAGTCAAGGAACAAATCTTGACCCGTTGAACTCTTGTTTCAAGAACCAAGATTATAGTTAGGACGCCACAAGGAAGAAACCTTGATAAGTCTTTTAGTTAACTCAAGAACTATAAGAGAAACTCTCAAATAAAATTTTACTTTACTTTATTCATGTCAAAATAATACATGGAGGCTCCTTTATATAGGAGAAGGTTGGAAGTAATTCCTTGTTTCTAAGCAATGTGGGATAACAAATGCTAGGATCATGTGCTACGATTGCAGCAATCATTGCTAGTCAAAACTAAACCTAACTAAATTCAGTCATGGGCTGGCCGAAATTACTTAGGCCCAAACACTTATTCTTCTTGTAATAATTAAAAGAAAAAATCAACAAATTAAATAGTCCAACAAGCCCATAAGCATGAATATTAAAATCTAAAACATTAAGTTGTGGTTCTCTCCGTACCTTGTATCACATGAAGTGGAGCAGGTTCTTCTTGTGATCCCATCTTAAACGGTGGATTCTTGTATAATAAATTGGCATACTCGATCCAGACAGATTACACCAATCCTTGTATTGCGTCCTTGATCTTCTTTGCTCTTGATCTTGTGATTGGTCCTTCTAGGACTTGCAACGAATCTCTGAGACTCTGTCCACCATCTCTAAGACCACCTAGATTCCCATCAGATATGATGCTTAAACCAGACAAGGTTTCGCCACACAGGACAAGATTGAGGATCACGGATAGCCTCACTTAAAGAACCTATAGAAAATTTCCCACCATTTAGGAGCCAACGGTTGGTGTCAGGCCTAGAAGCATTAGGTAGGAACCGAACCTCCCTAGCCATATCGATAAGATCCAGGGAGACCGTGGATGGCCACCTCCAAGTGCAACCATTAACAATGCTTTGGACATTCGCCATGCGAGCAATCCCCGAGTCATATATAATGCGAGGACCCTTCTCCTAAAAAATAGAACCCTAAGGATGCCAAGGGTCAAACCACAGGAACGTGTCCTTACCATCAGAGGGGCCACCAAATAATTGTACACAACAGTCATGCCAAATGCAAGATAGTAAGAAATTAGACCGAACATAGAACAAAATAGTCCGGATCAAGGGACTGTAGGTGACTACCAAAAACCATCAAGGCTATGAAAAGATCAACAAATAAGTAATGCCATCAAAGCTATGAACATCCCTCATAGCTAGGTAAACCATATTAACAGAGAAACAAAACTTATAAACAAGATAACAAGAACCCATATGAGTAGGGAGCCAACAATCTAGGAGGAAACAGTCCATAAAGCCCACAGACCGAAACAGGCCAAAGGAGCATCATAGGCATGGCTTCTTCTTGCGGGGGCGAGCCCACACACAGGACCTGGACCACAGAGAATACCAATAAACACAAAAAAAAAGTCAGCCTCCCATACCTCCACTCAAAAGTGTATCACTCAGCACTTTAAAGAAAAAGGAAGGAGAAAATCTAATTCCAGCTTCCCAAATAGAGCCACTGCACAGAGAGCAAACACAATTCATATAGGTTAGGGGCCTCCCATCACTCACTCAATATAGTGTATCACTATCTCTCAGAAAAAAGGAAAACAAGTCACACAGCTCATTGCTTGTCCACACATATCTGCACAAGATAACAAATTTACAGGGAATAAGGTAAGTATAAATCACTCTATAGCTCGCTCATATCAGTGTATCCCTCAACACTCCAAGGAACAATCCCAAGACTCACATGTAAAGCTTGACCTTCACTGCACAAATAAAGGAGAAACCTTAGCTTACTCCAAGGAAGAAACCTCGATTGGGAAGAAACCTAGGCGGAAGAAACCTCGATTGGAAGCCAAATCTCAGCAGGTTTGCTCCTTCCTTGGAGTAAGCAGCCTTGGCTTGCCCCTTTCCCTGCTCACTACGGGTCATTGGTCTTTGGATTCCTTAAAGGAAAAAAGGTCCGTCAGTGAGGCAATGCTGCGCCTTGTTATGTGCCGCAGCTGATCTAGGCTGTTTTGAATTGTTTTGTTTTAATGTTTTGTTGATGTTTCTTGCTGCTGCTACTTCATTGTGATGTTATTCCCTGATAGATTGAGGCTATTTTTTTTTTGTTTTATGTGCTCCCTATCTAGGAGGGTTGTTCCTAGTTTTGGTCATACTTTACCTATTATACTTTGCCTGTTCATGTGGGTTACCTAGCTACGAGGGATGTTCATAACTTTGCTGGCATTTTGGAATGTTTTGTTTCTCTGTTCATACGGTTACTACTCCTGCTACTGCAGTTTTTGGAAGGTGGCAGTATACATTTTGGTTGTTAGTTGTTTTTAGGTCTGCAAGGTGCTGCTTCCCTAATGTGGGTGGTTTCTGTTGAAATTGGTGTTGTGGATTTGCATTTATGTGCTGCAGTTTGCTTGGAAATCTGGTCATGGCTTGTTCTCCAGCTAGCTTGGTTTGTTTCTGGTTAGCTGATTTTCTTCCCTTTCTAGTTGCAACTGCCGAGTGGGTTCCTGATGGTATTGAGCTGTCTGCTGCGTTGGTTTGGCTTTAGTTGAATGGGTCATCATAGTTTACATGCTCCTGAATTGGTCTTTGGCTTTAGTTGACAGGTTTTACTTTGGAATATGGTTTTCTTTGGGTTTGCTATTTTGTCCAGCTTGTTGGGTTGATTTTATACTTTGGAATCTTGTTTATTTTGGTTACAACTTAGCCTAAAGTCGAGTTTTGGTGTTGCTTTAGGCTTACTCGTTGTTTATTTGGTGTTTTGGGTTTGTAAAGCCTGGGATTTGCCCATTGTAAACATGTATTTTTTTTTTATGTCACAGTTAATTACCAAAAAAAAAAACCCAATCATTCCCTAACACATCAATAAGTCCATCATGTTCCCATAACGTTCTAGCCGCAGCGCGAACCAACCCAAAAGCTAGTGGAGAGTCTAGGAAATAGCCAACCAAAAAATCCTCCCAGGTTTTCTCATCCACCAAAGAGGTTTCAATTTCAATAATATCAGAATTTGGAGCTTCTACATACTCCAGATTGGTGCCCGACGAACGATTTGTTAACATTGCAGCCCATGAGATTGGCTTAGGCCTTTTATGAAACACCTGGTGTCCACTCGAGAGGTTCACAGCTTCGTCACCCACTGATTGTACCATTGGTCCTTGCATCACCACGTTTGCCCATGTTCTGGAGGGTAGAGAAGCCACAAAACCTCCTCGATCGAGAGACCGCCGACACCCAAACCAAGCTCTGCCCCTATCACGAAAAGGGGGCCGACCTCCACCCCTTCCTCTGAACGACAAATTCTTGAAGTTCGGATCCCGCACAGGGTTACCTTGTTCTTCGTTAATCCTCCTAGCTGTCCTATGAGCTGCCTCCACTGAATCTGAGGTAACAGACTCACGATGGGAAATTACCTCTGAAATGCATTCAATACGGTCTTCCGCTAAACTCTTGTCATGGTGGGCCATGCGGAGCATAAGAGTGGCTTGGTCCAACTCAGTCTCTCTCCCAGATTCACTACTTGCGTCATTTGGCTCGACGCCTTCAACCATAGGCATAGTAGTCCTAACAGCGGACCAAAATTTTCCTGAACTTAATTCCTCTAACCATCGAAATCGAGCGCCTAGAGCTTCAAGCATTTTTGAATTGAAAGGTTTCAGCCCCTCCCGAACATTACGTGCCTCCTTCTTCACCATGTCATCAATACTAGAGAGGACATTCTGCACATTACTAGCATCCTGAAAAATTTCGCTTAACTTGGATGGCGTCCTGTTTCCAGAAGGGGATGACGGCCCAAACACCACCGTAAATTTATAGCTTGTTCATTCATGATCATGGGTAAGAAGGTTTGAGGAGTGAATTCACGTTCCATGATCCATGAAGATGCGAATACCTGTGGATAATGAAAGTTGCCTCTATCCATCCCAAAAAGACGTGCAATATCCCCATCAGTAAACCGATAGGTTTTTCCATAGAGATAGGTACAAAAGTAAGTGTAGCGATCATTAGGGTTTGGCGTAGTCTCTTTAGTAAGATTTGTGTAATATAATCAGGTAATTTGAGGAAAAATACCATTTGGTTGATAGAAAACAAAAGGACCCCATCCAATGCGAGCAAGGAGTCGACACACATTCAAAAAATGTTGATCAATGAAGTGCAGATTGGAGAACTTACTGAAAATGAGTTCAAGGGACCGAAGATGTGTTTTGTAAAGTGTTTCGGCCCGTCCCATGGAGAACCATTTTTACTTTTCATCCGAGTTGTCCTCCCGTGCATAGCTATGAGGAAAAAGTCCCGTGTAGCTGCCTATCCTCGAAGGAAAATGTCTCGGCTTGGTTAGCGGGTTAATGTCCTTGGGTGGTATCTTCATGTGTTTTGGTGTGCCTAGCTATGAGGGTTGTTCATAACCATTATATTTTATCCTTTGTCTTTTGGTTCTAACTATTGTTTAGCTTTAGGTCCCGGCTATGTTTGCCGTGGATGGGTTTTTTTTTTTTTGGTAATTGTGGATGGTTTTATTTCTGGGTTTGGTATTTGTTTTGTTTTCTGCTTAGATCTCCATCTATGTTTAGCCTTCCCCTTACGACATGTGTAAGGGATTGTGTACGTGAGTGAGTGCGTGTGTTGGTTATGTTTTTGCATGCATGTTCCTCAGGGCTGGTATTTGCCTCGATTTTGGGGCTGCTGCGGTGGGCCTATTTGCTCTCAGTCCTGGGGTCTACTGCCGTTTTTTTGGGGTTGTTATGGGTCTCATTGCTGGCTTGTTTCGCATATAAGAGTAATGTTGCATTGTTGCTGTTTTCCGTACATATATATATAGCTTCGGGTTTTGGCTGGTGTGTTTGCTGGATTTTGGCTGGATGTAGGGACTGTTTTGCTCCTGGGTATTTTGGTGCTGCTGCTGTTTTGATTGCTGCAGGTCCCTCTCTTTAGACTTAATTTAAATCATTTTCGCTGGGTTTGTTTGGTTTACTTGATACTGATTGCCGTACATATATAGCTTCAAGTTTTTTTGGCTGATTTTTGGCTGGATGTAGGGGCTGTTTTGCTCTTGGATATCATGATGCTGCTTCTGTTTTGATTGCTGCGGGTCCCTCTCTTTATACTTAATTTAAATCATTACAGTTGGATTTTGTTTGGTTTACTTGTTACTGATCTAGTTGGATAGTAGGTTGTTCGGCTTCTCTTTTGGGGTGGCTTTTTGCTCTGTTGAGTTTTGGGGCCGGCTGAGAAGTGTATTTGGGCTGCCTCTCCTTTGGTTGCCAATATATAGGTTTTAAGCTTGCTTTGCTCTACTTTGTGGTGCCGATTTCTCGCCCATTACTCTTGTTATGGCCGGGGGATCGTTCTCTTGCCTCTTGCTTGTTGTTTTTAGGTCTTTTTGTTTGGTTCCTGGTTATGGCTAAAGCCTAAAGTCTGTTTTTTTTTTTTTGCTTCTGGCTTTGTTTCTTGGGGTTTGTTTGTAAGGCCTTGGAAATACCCCTTGTAAGCATGTATTTTTTTTTTATAATACTTTTAATTAGCAAAAAAAAAAAATTTCCTTTGCCTCTAGTTCTTGGAGCCATTTGATAATGGAGAGGTTGAAAGGAATGATTTGTAGAATGATTGGTGAGGAATGGATGAAGTAGAAATGGTTTTGGGGCAAAGACCAAGGGACACAGAGTTGAGTAGATAACGAAAAATGAGCTCGCTTTGTGTGGGCAATTTAAGGTGCGACCGTGTGTGTGACTGGAAACCAGTCTTCTAGGGTTTCTCTCCCCTACCGATTCATGGCCAGCTCTTCAGTGAAGAATGCGACCCCACTTAGGGCTTCTTCCCCTAGTCTGGTGGGTACTCAAGGTACGATTTTGACAGACGATTTCGAGCCGTCTTCACCCACGGGCCAACAGTCGCCTTCCAAGCTAAGTGAGATTTTCAAGGAAGCCAATAAAGTTCAATCTGTTCTCTCTAATGTAGAAGAAATGATAGAGATTGAAGTCTACAATGTTCAACAGGGTCAAAAGCTGTTCACAACCGAAATGTATGAAGCCCTAAAGGCTCGAATGCGACGGTTGAAGGGACTTAGTCCAACGAAAGCTTCTCCTCTGATTTCTCGGGTAGGTGATGATTTATCTGAACAAGTTGTGGAAGCTAATGTGAATAGTGAAGACAAGGAAGACATTGACCAGGATGAGTTGTTACTTCGGGCAGCACAAGTCAACAAGGGTTTGGCGGAAGCAAAAATTGATCGTATCAAGGAGGTTCTTGCTCACAAGGAGGGCCGTAGTCAGTGTGATGGTGCAAGGGGCCCTGAGATTGAGGTTATCTCACCTAGAGAAGCGGCTCACCGACAGTATGGGTGGACATCTGATGGAAATGGGGTTTCTGTTAGGGACCTGAACTTTGTGCGTCCTGTACGAGGTCGTGGGGGCCGATCTTGATTCACGATAGAGGTGGTGGGAGATTTAGGGGAAGACGTGATTTCAGAGCCTCCCAGAGGTCGTGGGCTTCGGTTGTTGTGGAAGGCACCAACTGCAAGGATGTAGACGAACCCAGTGATATTTCTGCACGGCAAGTGTTTGATACTATGTTTCATTCAATGTCAAGGACTTTTCCTATTACTAATCGCAGTTCAGGGGCCTCTCTGGAGTTCGTGGAGCTTGACCAGGCTCAGCCTGATGAGGTAATTATCGACACTGCTTTTGGCCATGTGAGAGCCACGGCCAGGAACCTATGGGGCCAAGATGGCCTGGTGGATGTTCTGGGCAATGCCAGAGGTTTTTTTCTCTTCAAATTTAAGAGTGTGGATGCTATGAGTTCAGTTATGGAAAGGGGTCCCTGGCACTTCTCGGGTAAGTTGATTATCCTACAACGTTGGAAGAAACGCTTCAAGTTTGCCAAAGAAGCGATTTCTAAAATACCTATTTGGGTTAAGTTACACAATCTACCCCTTGAATTCTAGAACCCACATTGCTTAAGCCGCATCACAAGTGTTCTAGGAGTTCCCCTGTTTTTGGACAAAGCCACAAATTTCAAGCAAAAGATTTCGTATGCTCAGGTGTGTATAGAAATTGCTGCATCCAAGCCGTTATTACATTCTATTTCTGTTAAGCGCGAGGGAGAAACCGTTCTTGTTGGTGTGGAAAATCAGGGTCTCCCGGCGATCTGTGATCATTCTAAGGCGTTTGGACATGACATTAAGCGATATAAATTTTATAAACCTTCTGAAACCCCTAAGGAGTGGACCTGGGTAAGCAAAGGAAAGGAGGTTGATGTTGTGGAAGATACTCCTCAGGTTGCAGAATCTGTTATCTGCCTTCTTCCTCTAACCTTATCCGGTGTGAGATTCTACCAAGGTAAAAACAGGGGGCTTTGACAGAATCAAGACCTACCTCCCCAAAAAAATCTGTTGATGTTGTCCCTACTCAGCATGAAAAGCTAGTGGATCCCCCATTGGAAGTAACTCCTCAGACTAACAAAGATAGTGGCAATGCAAGCTCAGCAGGTCGAACTCCCATCACTCATAGTCAATCGGTGCTAGAGATGGAACCGATCCTTGTTGTGGGACAAGGTACAGAAGACGAACCCCTAACTCCCCTGGATGAGCTGGATAGTGGGCAAGAGCAGGTGAAATCTTCTCCTAAGGACTCATGATCCAAAAAGATGAATAGCAGAAAGAAGAAAAAGAAAAGGTCACATTCTTAACCCTCTTTTTAAATGTCTGTTACATCTTGGAATATTCGAGGCCTGAATAGTTCTTTTAAACAAAATGAATTGAAGTTTTTTGTTAAATCATCTCAGGTCAAATTACTTGCTTTAAATGAAATTAGGATTAAAAATTATAAGGCTAATCTAATTTTTGATAAAAATTTTCCCTTCCTGGAATTTTGCAAATAATTATGATTTTGGTGTTTTGGGTTGCATTTGGGGTTGCTGGGATCCTATTTTTGTTAATTTTCAAGCTACTGATTTTGGTGACCAATGGATCCATGGGAAGGCTACCTTTTTGGAAAATAAAGTTTCGTTTTGGGTTACCATTGTGTATGGTTTTAATACTTTTGTGGAGAGGGTTAGCCTATGGCATAAGATTATTTCTCTTGCTTCTGGTCTCACTAGTCTCCCCTAGTTAGTGTTAGGTGGTTTTAATGCCATTCGTCATCCTCATGAGCGTATTAGGGGGTGTGGTAAATGGTCTACACATATGGACGACTTCAATAAGTGTCTGTATGAGGCAGAGTTAGACGACCTTAGGTATAGTGGAATTCAGTTTACTTGGTCTGATAATTAGCAGGGCAATAGTTTTATTAAGTCCAAGATTGATTGTGCCCTTGTTAATAAGTGATGGGAATCAAGGTGATTTTAGAGATGGTGGACAGAGTCTCAGAGAACCGTTGCAAGTACTAGAAGGGCCAATCACAAGATCAAGAGCAAAGAAGATCAATGACACAATGCAAGGATTGGTGCAATCTGTCTGGACCGAGCATGCCAATTTATTATATAAGAATCCACTGTTTAAGATCGGATCACAAGAAGAACGTGCTCCACTTCATGTGATACAAGTTACGGAGAGAAACACAACCTAATATTTTGAATCTTAATATTCATGCTTATGGGCTTGTTGGACTATTTAATTTGTTGGGTTTTGCATTTAATTAGTACAAGAAGAATAAGGGTTTGGGCCTAAGTAATTTCGGCCAGCCCATGATTGCATTTAGTTAGGTTTAGTTTTGGCTAGCAAGGATTGGTGCAATCGTAGCACATAATCCTAGCACATGGTATCCCACATTGCTTAGAAACAAAGAATTGCTTCCAACCTTCTCCTATATAAAGGAGCCTCCATGTATTATTTTGAGATCAATAAAGTGAAGTAAAATTTTCTTTGAGAGAAAGTTTCTCTTGTAGTTCTTGAGTGAACTAAAGGACTTATCAAGGTTTCTTCTTTGTGGCGTCCTAACTACAATCTTGGTTCTTGAAATAATAGTTCAACGGGTCAAGATTTGTTCCTTGACTTGATTTTGACGTTCTTGGGTTTGGTTCAAATTGTTCATGGGTTCAAGGGAATTTAAATCCTTGCGGGTTCACATCAATGAGGCATGGATTATTTCTATGGGTCACAAGTGCCTTCTTTGGGCCTCCAGGTATCTTGGACCATGCTCGTATTGATATTATGCTTGATCTTAACAAAGCCAAATCTAGGAAGCCGTTTAAGTACTTTAATTTTTGGGCTAAGAGTCCCAAGTTCATCCCTTTGGTTAAGGAGGTTTGGTGGACTTTTGTTTATGGGTCGGATATGTATAGGGTTTGCTAGAGATTGAAATTACTGAAACTTCAGCTTAAAAAGCTTAATAAGGATTCGTATAGTAATGTCTCCAATCGTGTGGCCAATCAGAGGACTATTCTTGAGGACCTCCAGCTTTGGCTTGATGTGACCCCTAGTGATACAAATTTGTATGATATGGAGAGGGCGGTTTTTAAATCTTTTGTCGAGCTTGTCCTAGCTGAAGAAAGTTTTTTCAAACAAAAATTCAAGATTCAATGGCTTAACCTTGGGGATCAAAATTCCAATTTTTTTCTTCAAGTTTGTTAATTTTCAACGCAACAGGTCTCGCATTACTTCTATTACGGGTGAGGATGGGGTGGTTTACACTGAAAAAGACCAGATCTCTTAGCATATTGTTGGTTACTACTAGGACCTTCTTGGTACGGACTCTAGTGTTGATAGGATTGGGATTAGGGATTAGAGGGTCTTATCATGAAGCGGCTTTCTCCCCAAAGTGTTGTTAGTATGATGAAAGATGTCTCTGAGTAAGAGATCCGTGCTACCAAGCAGTCCCTTAAAGCTAAGAAAGTCCCTGGCCCGGATGGCTACTCCGCTAGTTTCTTCAAAGATGACTGGGACGTTGTGGGCCAGGATGTCACTAGGGCAATCATAAGTTTTTTTGATTCTGGGTATATCCTTCGCGAGATTAATACTACCCTTATTGCCTTGATTCCTAAAGTCCCTAACCCTTCATCCATTAAGGAGTATAGGCCTATTTCATGTTGCAACACTATCTACAAATGCATCTAC
This sequence comes from Heliamphora exappendiculata, assembly GCA_034768845.1. Lineage (NCBI taxonomy): Eukaryota > Viridiplantae > Streptophyta > Magnoliopsida > Ericales > Sarraceniaceae > Heliamphora > Heliamphora exappendiculata. Next base: position 12,443 of record JAOTRH010479783.1, read on the forward strand.
AAAATCATTGCTAATATAATCAAGGACTACCGGCCGAGATCATATCTCCTGCTCAATCTACTTTCGTTAAGGGGTGGAGGATTGCGGATAAAATTTTCCTATCACAGGAGCTCCTGAGGGATTATTATAAACAAAGCCATGGTTCTAGGTGTGCTCTTAAAGTTGACATTATGAAAGCTTATGATAATGTGCATTAGGACTTTATGATTGAGGTTCTTAGGTGTATGCGATTCCCGGAGAGAATGGTGACTTGGATTAAGGAATGTATTACGTCCCCTAGTTTCTCCGTTAGTATCAATGGGGAGCTAAATGGTTTCTTTAGGGGTCGGAAGGGTCTTATATAGGGGGATCCTTTATCCCCCAACCTTTTTGTTATGGCTATGGAGGTGTTGGCTGGTTTGTTCGAGAAGCGCACGCAGGAGTCTCCGTTCAACTTCCATTAGAGGTGTGGTAAGAACAAGATTATTCACCTTTGCTTTGCTGAGATGACCTCATGGTCTTCTCTAAGGTAGAGGTTACTTCTGTTAGAGTTATCCGGCAGGTCCTAGATGAGTTACAGAGACAGGACCTGCCGGATAACTCTAACAGAGATTGTCTAGTCTTTCCCCAGTCCCTAAAAAAGTGACATTTACTTCTATGGGGTTGGTAGTGTTTTGAAACAGGAGATTTTGGATGTTCTTGGTTTTCGTGAGAGCTCGCTTCCTGTTAGGTACCTAGGGGTTCCCCTTCTTTGTTTATTATTATTTTTTTGGATAGTTAATTTGGGGAAGGAAAAACCCTAAGGTTTGAACCCTAGGGGTAAGTGGGACAAAGCCAGCCCTGGCCACTCCAGCTAATATTATTCGTGGTAAATCCTTTTGGGCAACTAATATCCCGCAATTGGCCTCCTGGTATTATAGGAAGATCCTCCAATTGCGACCGTTGGTCAAGCATTTTTTCCTTTACGAGATTGGCATGGTGACGATACTTTTTTGTGGTTAGACCCTTGGCATCCTTGGGGGTCTTTGGTTGAGGCTAAGGGGTCTAGGATCGTGTATGACTCCGAGATGGGTCTAGATGCCAAGGTTAATCAGATTATGGATGGTAGCATCTAGAGATGGCCCTCTACTGTGACCCTAGATCTTTTGGAGATGCGTAGGGAGGTTAGTTTTCTTCCTGATACATCCTGGTGTGATAGTATCAAGTGGTCCCTCAACGGTAATAAATTCTCCATTGGGTCCCTTTGGGAGGAGATTAGAGTTCATAAACCTGTGCAGTCTTGGTATAAACTGGTTTGGTTCAAACACCACATTCCTCGCATCAGTTTTATTCTCTGGGTCGCGATTAGAGGTCGCCTTACTACGGGTGATAGGATTAGAATGTTTGGTCTTGAGTGTGATGTTAGCTGTTATTTATGCTATGAGGCTTTGGAGACCCATGATCATCTCTTTTTTGCTTATCCCTTTGTTCAACCTATCTGGACTAGGGTTTAAGCCAAGTGTGGGGTTAGTTGGTCTGAGAATTCTTAGATGACATGGAAAGTTGCTTTTGTCACTAAGGTGATCGGTAGAACTTTGAGTGCTAGCGTCAAGAGATTGGCGTTCTCTGTCTCGGTTTACTATATTTGAAGGGAACGTAATCTTAGGAAATTCTAGGGTACAAAGAAGGGCTGGGAGAGAGTCTTGAAGGATATCTCTGAGATGGTGAGAGAGAGGCTTTCCACCCTTATGAGAGTGTCTGTTTCTCATACTAGTATGGAGATCCAAGGCAAGTGGAGCCTGGGGATAGATATTTTTTCAACTAATGTCAATTATTAATTTCTTATTGTTTGCTGCAGCTTGGCAGCTTTGCTTGGATGACTGTGAGTTTAGCTTCTTCCTCTTCTTTGGAGTGCTGAGTGATACAATCATATTGAGTGAGTGTTTTGTGAGGTTTCTAACAGTTATTCCCTGCAAGTTTTTGTTGTTATGCAGATTGGCGTGGAAGGTCTATGTTTTTGTTATCGCATCGAGGAGCTTAGTGAGAGTTGCTTCTTTACCTTTGGAGTTTGAGCTATGCACTTGTCTGGTTCCTTTGTGAGATTTGCTCTCTTTTCTTTGGAGTGCCGAGCTTTCTCTTGTCTGCTAGTTGCATATTCCCCTCTAGGTGCATGTGTTCTTTTCTGTACTTTCATTGGTTTATTCTATTTGATATGTTCTGGTCCTATTGGCTGCCAGCTCCTAGAAGGAAGACGCCCCAGGTGGGAGCGTAATTCCTTAGGCTTTGCTCTCTCCTTGGAGATAGCAGCTTGTTGTTCCCCAGGCTATTGCTTTGCTACTGATTTTGTTGGAGGCAGCAGCCTGTTGTGCTCCTGGTTTTTATTTTGCTGCTGGTATTATATTTTGTTCCAGGTTTTGATCCTAGCTATGAGGGGTGTTCATAGCTCCTTAATACTTGTTTAGCTTTGTTATCCTGGGCTAGTCTGTTTGTTCCCCTTATCTTTATGTTGGGGCTGTTGGTTGTTGTCCCTCTCCCCAGCTGTGTTTTTGTTTTCGTCTTCATTTCGGTTTGGTGTATATTCTTGTGGACTTTCTGTATTTAGCCTTCCCCTTACGGCTTGTGTAAGGGTTTGGGTTCGTGTGTGGGTGCGTGTGTTGTTGGGCTTGGTTGTTTTTTTGGCCATTCAGGTTCGGTTTTGTCCAGCAGGTGGTTTTTTTTCGTTCTGGGTGATGCGGTCTTAGCTGCCTTTGATGGCAGCTTATTTCTTTCTTCCTAGTGGTTTTTTGTTGTTTTGGTTAGCTTTATTTGTGGTTTTTTGTGCTTCTTATTCCGTCTATCTTTTGCCTTGGTTTCCTTTTGTGGAACTGGTTTAGCTTCTTGTTGCTGCGGTTTTGTGTGTAGTAGGTTTTGGTTCCTCATCATAGGTTCTTGTCCTCTTTGCCAGCCCGAGTTCTACCGACTTTTTTGCTGGTTGTGTTTTTCGTTTTTGTCGAGAATTCTCCCTGCTTGTTATAGTTGTTTTCTTGCTGCTGCTGGTTTTTGAGCACTACAGGTTTTTAGTTTGGGTTTGTGGGCCTGCTTTTTTTCTTTTTTAGGCTTATTTGCTTGGGTAGGTTGTACACAAGCTGTTATGGTTTGGTTTGTTTTTTGTTTAGTCAGCATAAATTTGCTCCATTAGTTTATGGTTTTCTAACCCATTACCCTTCTAGGGTTATGGTTTAGGCATCCATTTTTTGGTTTATTTTGTTTCTTCATGTTGGTTCCGGCTCAGCTTAAAGCCACTTGTTTGGCTCTGGCTTAGCTTAAAGCTTTTTTTTTTTTTTTCTGGCTTTATTCTTGGTGGTGATCTGTTAGGGCTGGGGCATGCCTGTTGAATTCTTGTATCCTTTTTTTTCCTTTCTATATCACATTTAATTACCAAAAAAAAAGAACAAGGGAAATCGAGAGAGAAGACTGAGGTGCCTGAGGTTGATGCTACTACTGTGAAGTTATCAATGCCAGCCGATGTCGAAGTAAGGGAGCAAGTGGTACGTGAATTTCTTTCCTCAAATTTTTTTCAAGCTCTCTTGGATATCACTGATGAAGGTTTTTGTGAAACTCTGGCCTCTAACGCGAAGAAAATGTCAGGTATGAAGGATTACAATAGCAAAAAAAAAAAAATGAAAAGGTCATCTGGTGGTTCTTTGAACTAGTATTCCCCTCCCTAATATCTTGACTTTGGATTGGCTGGGTTTTATCGTTAGGCGTTGAAATATTCAGTCGACTGACTTGGTCGATTTAGTCATCCGATTTGCTTCTATGAGGTTTGGTGGTGCCAGTTTCTGTTGGTTTTGTTGGTTTCTATCCATGTGGGTCGTGCATGGATAGTTTCCCCCGCTATCATGCGGGGGGTTATGTGGGTTTAGTTTCTTTTGTTTTCTTTCGTGCTTAGTTTGGTTAGTGATGTAACTGCCTGGGGTATGCCCCGTGGAATCATGTACATTTTTTTATGCTACAATTAATTACCCAAAAAAAGCCGAGAGAAGAGAGAGAAGCTGAGAGGAAAAATGAAAAGACAGCAATGGTTAAGTGATTCGGCGTCCTAGGGTTTAAAAACACCAAAAGTTCAATCGACTGCATTAGTCAATTTAGTCGACTGGATTCACTTAATGAAGGTTCAGTCAACTGGATGTTTGTGGTCAATCGACTGGATGTTTCCTTTTTCAAAATCATGAGTTCCAGTCAGTCGCTTGAGGTAAAGTGGTTCAAAAAAAAAAACTCTTCTCAATTAAGTTCATACCACCTCACGAACATGCATTAGGCCTAATTCTCTTCTTATCACGATAAAGCGATCCTCATTCAGTGGTTTAGTAAAAATGTCATCCCATTGTTCACTAGTGCATACAAATTCTAGAAAAATATCACCTTTTTGCACATGATCACGAAGAAAGTGGTGTCTTATCTCAATATGTTTTGTTCGTGAATGTAAAAATGGATTATTAGAAATGTTTATTGCACTTGTATTATCGCATTTGATTGGCACAAACATCATAATTCAATTTAAAATCTTGAAGTTGTTGTTTTATATATAGAATTTATGCACAACAATTACCCGCAACCACACATTCGACTTCGGCGATAGATAAGGTTACATAATTTTTTTTTGGTAATTAAGGCTACAGAATTTTGTTTCTGGGAGAACTATGAAACAAGTGATTTTCTTAGGAAATGACAGGTTCCACCAGTGCTTTTGCGGTCAATTGTACAACTGGAAAAATTCGCATATGAATAGCTAATCATTTCAAAGGAAGTGTACTTAGGATACCATAAGCTTATATCTATGATGCCAATTAAATATCTTAGGATTCTTTTACAGCAGTTAAGTGTGATTCTTTTGGACATGCTTGATATCGTGCACACATACACACACTAAATATTATATCAGGTCTACTTGCAGTAAAATATAATAGGCTACCAATCATACCTTAGTAGATTATGTCAATCGGTTTTCCTTACTTATCTTTGTCAAGTTTGGTTGAGGGACTCATTAAGTTCCCAAAACCTTTTCGTCTTCTATGTTGAAGCTTTTGAGCAATTCTCATACATACTTTGATTGGTTGACAAATGTCCCGTTCTTCACTTGTTTGATTTGACGCCCAAGGAAGAACATGAGCGTATATGCCAATTATATTCATCTCGAATTTTTTTTGCATGCACAAAGAAAAGTCCTTGCATATTTTTTCATTAATAGCACAAAAAATAATATCATTCACGTATATTTGTACGATAAGCATAACTTCAATGTTTATTTTGATAAATAATGTTGTATTAATCTTTCCTCTTGTAAATCTATCTTCTAACAAAAATGTACTTAATCTTTCATACCAAGTTCGAGGAGCTTGCTTTTTTTGAGTAATTAAGAATATTTCTTGGGGTAATTGAGCTTGCTCTAGTCTATACAAAGTTTTTGTTAGCTTAAATACATGATTTGGATAGTGATAATCCTCAAAGCCTAATTACCCAAAAAAAAAAGAAAAATCTTCAAAGCTCGGTGGCTATTCAATATATACTTCTTCATTTATAAAGCCATTTAGAAAAGTATTTTTTACATCCATTTGAAAAATTCTAAATTTCCTATAGGATGCATATGTAAGTAACATACGAATGGCTTCCACCATAGCTATAGAGGCGTAGGTTTCATCAAAGTTTATTCTTTCTTCTTGATTATAGCCTTGTGCAACTATCCTAGCCTTGTTATGGATAACAATGCTGTTTTCATCATTTTTATTTCTATATACCCATTTAGTTCCAATTATTGTATGATCTTTAAGTCTAGAACTAAACTCCAAACTTTATTTCTTGTGAATTGGTTTAATTCTTCTTGCATGGCTATTATCCAAGATTCATCTTCTGGTGCATCATTTATGTTTTTAGGTTCTTCTTGTGAAAGAAAAGTAAGATGATCACAAATATTCTTCAAAGAAGATCGAGTTATTACCCCTCGTGAAGGCACCTATGATTTGATCCATATAGTGGCCTTTCACTATCATCTATTCCGTTGGTAGTTCTTTATGGTCGTTTTGATCTTGAGGCTCATAAACCTCGATGCTTTTGCCTTTGTCCTCCTTGATTTGCATATCTTCTATTCTTTTGTTAATATTTAGATCATTATCATCAAGAATCTTGGAAGAGAATGGGTTAGTTTCATCAAAAGTTATGTGAATGGATTCGACTAATGTTATAGTTATCTTATTATATACTCGATAAGCTTTTTTTTGGGTAATTAAATGTAACATAAAAAAAAAATGCATGTTTCCAAGGGGCATACCCTAGGAGATTACAACACTAACCAAACAACACAACAAACAAGCAAAAACCACATGACGCTACGCACAACCCGCGTGGAGGAAATACACCAAAATCCCGTAGGAAAGAGCTATCACCCTACGGGACCAAAAGACAGTTTCTTCTTTTCCTTACCACTAGACTGCTTAACCTGCTTACTCTCACCATCAACCGGGGTCTCCAAATTCTTATCCCCACTAATTTTCTTTTTCTTTTTCTTACACACAAGCACGGTAAAGGGGTTTGAAATAGGAGTTTCAGTTGCCGCTTGCTCCCTATTACCCATCTCTGCTAAATTTGAAAATTCCATGGAAGCATTATTTTTCCTAGGCATATCATAATCACCCGCATCCACATGTGAAGGATGAGCTGCATTCTCCATCAAAGAACCATCCTCCTCTTGCTCCCTATTACCTGCATCTGCGGGTTTTGTTAACTTCACTCCAACATCAACAGCCGTAGGCACATTAAATCCACCAGAGTTGCGTCATCTTAAGGTACACAAGAGGTCGAACAAGATGGGCTACCAGACCTACCACCGGCACCGGCACTGACAACCTCCTTTCCACGACCAACTCGAATCCATTCAGTTCGACGCTCCACAGGCTTATTTTGACATCGACTAATATCATGACCGAAAGCTTTACAATGAAAACAAACTGAGGGAAGAGCTTTGTATTCAACGCTAACAGCCACAGTATCTCCTTCACATTGAACCAAGATTGAATGCGACAAACACTTAGATGCATCGACTTCAACACAAACCCGCGCATACGATATGCGCTGCTTCGTATCTGTGGCCCAATCCAAAAAAGTGGAATACCCACTGCACTTGCTATTCTACTCAAGCATGGAGAGTTCCAAAATTCAAGGGGTAATTCATGGAATTATACCCAAATAGGAATATTAGAGATAGCCTCTTTAGAAAGTTTAAGCATTTTTTTCCACCTTCTCAAAATCAATAGCTTACTCGATAAGTTTTACTATTTGTAGCATATTCAAGAAAAATTCCTTCATCAAATTTTGACTCAAATTTTTTCAAATCGTCTTTGTTATTTAAAATGAAATATTTACACACAAAAATATGAAAATAAGAAATGTTGGGCTTTTTACGATTCCATAGTTCATAAGGAGTTTTTTTTAAATGGTATCTTATGAAAACTCATTTTTTTGGTAATTAATTTGTATAGAAAAAGAAAAAATGCACGATTACACGAATACAAGGGGCATACCCTAGGCCTTGCAACCAGTTAGCCCATTACCAAAGAAAAAACACTACAAGAAGACTTACCTCATGCCAAAAGCCCGCTTTTTCTTTTTCTTATTCTTACCACTAGACTTATTCCCTGCCTTTTGTTTAGAGGTTGAAGGAGAAATTTCGTGCTCACCATTAATCACAGACCCTCAAGTCTGTTGCTTCGCTATCTCCCGCATCCACATGTGAGGGAGGAGCTGTAGGCTCGACACCCACATCTTTCTACCCTATCTCCCACCTCTTCTAGCATTGTTAATCCCACAATCGTTGCATCTTTAGGCATCTCAACCACCTCTATGTAGTCCTCCTTTTGCTTAATCTCGGCTTTGTTCACAATAGTTGTATCCTCCTTTGTCTCACATGCCTTCATCGTGTTCAACGCAGCTGCACAAGAGGGGGAAAGGGGTGGGCTACCAGGCCTGCCACTAGCTCTGACGACCTCCTTTCCGTGGCCGACTCGAGTCCATTCAGTTGGCTACTCCACTGGTTCGTTCTGGCAACTACTACTACCATGATCGAAAGCTTTACAATGAGAACAGACTGAGGGAAGGCCTTGGTACTCAACACTAATTTCCACTGTATCCCCTTCACATTGAACCAAAATTGAATGCGGTAGAGACTTAGCCGCGTCGACTTCAACACAAATTTGCGCATATGAAATACGCTGCTTTGTATCCATAGCCTTATCCAAATAAAGAGAAACACCAACGACACTAGCTATTCTACTCAGACAGGCCAAATTCCAAAATTCTAGGGGTAACTCATGAAATTCTACCCAAATAGGAATTTTAGAGAGAGCTTCTTTAGCAAGCTTTAGCCTCTTTTTCCAGTGACGCAAAATCAACAGCCTTCCTGAGAAATGCGAAGGCCCCTTATCTAAGATCTTCTCTATAGCTTCCATATTACAAAATTTAAAAATGTAGAAACTTTATCAGTACCATAAACATCAACCAATCCCTCTTGTCCCCACAGCACCCTAGCCGTGGCTCTAACCAAACCAAAAGCTAAGTCTATATCCAAGAAATATCCCACAAGGCAAGATTCCCAAGACTTGTCGTCGACCAAATCACTGGCATTCTCAATAACCTCAGGATGGTTTCGGTCTTTTAATTCCACAAATTCAAGGTTAGAGTTAGAAAAACTTCGATTCATTTGCAAAGAGGCCCAAGATTTCAGTTGAGGCAAATTATCGAACACCTTACCTATGGTTGCAAAATTCTCAACACCCACTTTCCCCTCTTTCAAGCTAGGCATAGTAGCCATGGGGGCCCAAGGCCTTGCATCCCCAATAGATTGCACAACTCCTTGATGGGCTACTGCCAAATGTTCGCACCAACCAAAGCGATCGCCTCCCCTAAACAGGAAATGCCCGCCTCCCCTGCCTCTGGGCAAAGAAGATGTGAGGTGAGGATCTCTAGTGGTATCGCCCTCATTAAAACCCTCCCTTGCATTCCCCTCAGCTCCCTCGGTGATAAGAAGGGGTTGACTCACTGATTTCAAAGCTGGAAACGGTGGAGGGACTACCTTCACTGAGTGTTCTTAGTAAAGTGAAATACATCCACCTAGAAACCTCACACTCTCTCTACACAGGTGTATCACTCTACACTCCAACAAAGAAGATAGAAGACAAAACTCACTGCCGCTGCTTCCCAAAACCACTACACAAGAAGCAAACACAATTCATAATAGTTAGCAAAATCTCACATCACTCACACAATATAGGGGGAACACTAACTCTCTAAACAAAAAAAAATCCCAAAAAAACTCACATCTCCTATAACCTCCATGGCAACCTGCACAACAAGAAAACTTGCAGGGAATAAAGATTAGAGGCCTCAATAACACTCCCACAATAAAGGGAAACACTCAGCCCTTCAAGGAGCGGGAAGGGACAAAACTGTCAAAACATCCATGCATAGCCTCCAAGCACACTCACTTAAAAGAGAGTCACTCCACACTCTAACAAAAAATCCCAAATCTTACAGCTCCTTAGAGCTTCCAAGCTAATCTGCACAAAGAAACTAGCAAGAGAAATGATTAGATAAAGCAGAAACAACTCACTCTCTGGAGAAATTCCCTCAAGAAACCAAACAACAATATCCCAAACCTCACAAGAAATCTGGCCTTCCCCTAAGAAGGATAAAAACAAATCAACTATAAGTTTCAAAAATGTCTGGAAGAACACCCCACTCCTCTTGAATAGCCATATTGGTAGGGGAATCAGGAATCCTACGACTAGAGGAAATTCTACCCCTAATAAGCTCACAGATCTCCTTAAACACAATCTCACACCGGCAAAACCTTACTTTGAAACTTTCATAGGTTACGCTCTTTCCAGATATAATATATAGTTGTAGAAAGACCCAAATGGCGAACAGAAGAGCTCAGAGTCGAGCCACCACCACCATTAGCAAATTTAGTCCACCAAGCTTGCTAAGATGGCTCAGACCAACCAAGCTTGCATTTATTAAAGACTCAAGACCACACCTGATTAACATAATTGCACTTGAAGAACAGATGATCATGGGATTCCTCAAAACCATAACACAAACTACAATTATAGTCACACGCTATCCCAAAAAGCCTAAGCCTATCACCATTATTAAGCCTCCCCCAGATAGTAGTCACCCAAAGGATAAAGCTAACCTGCGGGATATGATGCTTAAACCAAACAATGTTATGCCAACTAGGCCTGGGTCTATGCTCTCGAATCGCCTCCCGTAACGAGCCAATGGAAATCTTTCCACTATTTAGGAGCCAACAGATTTTGTCATCCCTAGAAGAGTCAAGATAAAACCCTACCTCCCTAGCCATCTCAATGAGGTCCATAGAGACCGCTGATGGCCACTTCCAGGTGCAATGGTCCACAACACTAAACTTTGGACAATCGATTCAGACCCGAATCATAAATAGTGCAAGGGCCCCTGGCCTCGAGGATAGAGCCCCAAGGGTGCCAGGGATCCAACCACAAAAAGGTGTCCTTACCATTACCAATCTCATACTTGACAAACGGCTTACGCAAAGGGCGTAGTTGGAGAAGCTTCCTCCAACACCAAGAGGTAGATTGGGGAATCTTGACCTCCCAAAAGGAATTACAACGAAGGACATTAGACTGAATCCACATACACCACAGAGAAATAGCACCCCCAGTAAGCAAGAACCAAACGTGTTTAGCCACGACGGCTTTGTTCCACAAGACGAGGGACTTGATGCCTAACCCCCTTTCCTTCCTGGGGACTCACACCTCATCCCACGAGACCTTAGCCCCAGACGACTTCATATTCGGGCCACTCCATAGAAAGGCTCTAAGAAAACTTTCAACTTCCTTGAAGACCTTCTTAGGTAGGATAAACAAAGAAGACCAATATACTTGCATAGAGAATAAAATGGACCCAATTAACTGGGGTCTGCCAGCATAAGATAAGAATTTACTAGTCCAGGCCTGAATTCTACTAGCAATTTTATCAATAAGAGGTTTGCAGTCCTTATAGACAAGTTTTGTGGTGATCGGAGGAATCCCAAGATAGCGAACAGGCAACCGGCCATCTCTAAACCCCAAAATGTCGAGAATATCAACCTTTAACTCTGCATCCACCCCAAAAAAGTAGATATCGCTCTTAGGCGGGCTAGGGGATAGGCCAGACAACCTAGTGAAATCATCTAACACGCGCCGGACAACCTTAATCGACTAATCGTCAACCCTAGCAAAAACCATAAGATCATCCGCAAAATATAAATGGGCAATCTTGTCCTTGCCACAACGCCAGTGGTAATTGCAAGCTATCTCAGTAGTATGTTTCAAGAATAAACCCGACAACACTTCCATAGCCATAACAAAAAGATAGGGAGATAGGGGATCACCCTGCCGAAGACCTTTTTAACCCTGGAAAAAATTGTTTAGCTCCCCATTAATACTAACATAGAAACTAGGCGAAACCATACATTCCCCAATCCGTCGCACCATCTTCTCAGGGAAATCCATACATCTCAAAACAATCTCCATGAAATCCCACCTAGCATTGTCGTAAGCTTTCATAAGATCAACCTTAAGCGCACAACGTGGACCTTTATTTTGTTTGTAGTAATCCCTAAGGAGCTCTTGAGACAAGAAAATACTATCAGCTATCCGCCTACCTTTAACAAAGGTAGACTAGGAAGGTGAGATAATTTCAGGCAAACACCCCTTAATCCTATTAGCAACAATGATCTTGGAAATGCATTTGTAGATAGTGTTACATCAAGAGAAAGGGCGGTATTCCTTTATAGAAGAAGGGTTGGGGACTTTGGGAATTAAGGCAATAACGGTTGTGTTGGCTTCCTGTAACATATAACCCGACTCAAAGAAGCTTTTAACAGCTTTGGTAACATCAGGGCCCACCTCCTCCTCCCAGGCATCCCAAAAAAATCCTGCAAAAAACCCATTAGGGCCAAGGGCTTTGTTAGCTTTGAGAGACCACATAGTACTCTTGATCTCAGCATCAGTAACCTCACCAACCATACAGGTGGCACTATGAGAGGACAGCTTATTCAGAATAAGACCCCGGATCTCATTAACATCGATATCCACTGAGCACACCTGGGTACCCAGAAGGTCCTTATAATACCCAACAATATGATCAGATATACCCAAACGATCGGTGCAAATAGAGCCATCATCACAAGTATGTTTGAGGCAATACTGCCAAGATCATTGTTTTAGAAAATGATTAATCGGTAAAAAAATAACTGGATGGGCAAACGCCGAAACGGGCTCTAGATAAAAATTTTGACGTCGAACGATCAAAAATAAACCCGTGCAACCAAAGTTAATTTAGATGAATACCTCTTGTAGATCTAATCTTCAACTATGACTTGATTCCGAGTTGAAGCTCTTGTCAGATTCTTCAATCGTATTCTCTTATGCTATCCTCGAACGTAGTGTGGGCTACGATCTTCCGAGAACTTGTACCGGCAGAACCCCGATATATTTTTTAAGTCTTGAAAGACAAAATAATATATCAAGAATGATATGAAAATCAATATAACTGGTTCAACCTACCCGCATATATATAGGACTACAGCAGGGACCTAGAGAGTAATTATGAGTAAGACTTCCAGTAGAACATAAATACCTACGGGCGGTTTTTGCAATTATGGAAAGTCGCAGTGGTTTTTGCAATTTTCATAAAATACTGAATTACAGTTCACACCACTAAAGAATTATAATTGCACTCTGATCCATAATCTCAAGACTTTCTTGCATTGAGCTCATATTATTAAATACTTACCATTTCTCCCCACGTTAAGATTATCGATACCCGCCAATTAAATTTAATTACTGACAATTTATTTTAATCGGCATCTTCATATTCCTTAAGTCCTTCCGCTTAACTTATTTGACCGCCGGATAATTAAATACACATGCAGGGTTTGGTCCGGTCAAAACTTATAAGCATTCTTAAGGGGGTATCGTCAATCCCGTTCCTTCAGGACGTGGATTCCATCAATAATTAATATTTGTAAAATAAATAATATCGCTATCCAATTTACCAAGAATATAGACCTATATAAGATCGCACCCTCTAATGAATCAAAATAACGAATATTAAATATATGCAAATCAATAATT